>JAMWET010007367.1:12500-19217 GCA_024036415.1 Prochilodus magdalenae | reverse complement strand
TCGCTGTTATCAGGCCGTGTTTGCTCCCAACTACCCAGACCATACTGAGATGGCCGACTGAACGCCGAAGGCTCGCTGTACAGATGTGCCGGTCCATGTCAGGCCGGAGACTCTCTAACTACGGGCTCTGTAAGTGTCCGGTGTTAAAGGCTTTATGGGTTTTTCTCTGATACGGGCTCTCGTAAGTCTGCGCCGGTGTTCCAGCGACGTGCTCCTCCCTGATGCACGGGAGCCATCTGTAAGTGTGCCGGTGTTCAGAAGCCGAGCCCTCTCATGCATGACGGGCCTCTGTATAGTGGGGCCGGTGTTTCAGGCCGTAGGTTCCCTCTGCATACGTGTTTCCTGTTAAGTGTCTGTTGTTCAGAGCCTGGGGGGGTTTTTCCCTGATACGGAGGGCTCTGTAAGTTGTTGCCCGTGGTTCAGGGCCGAGAGCTCTCTCTGGATACGGGCTCTGTAAGTGGTCGGTGTTAACAGAGCTAGTTTTTTCCCTCGATATGGGACTCCTGTAAGTGTCGCCGTTGTTTCAGGCCGTGGCTTCTCTCTGATACGGGGCTCTGTAAGTGTCCCGGTGTTAAGGCTATGTTTTTCCCTGATACGGCTCTGTAAGTGTCGGTGTCAGGCCGTGTTCTCCCTGATACGGGCTATCGTGTAAGTGTCGGTGTTCAGGACCCGTGCTCTCTCTGATACCCTGGGCTTCATGTAAGTGTCCCGGTGTTCAGGGCCGAAGCTCTCTCCTGAGATACGGGCTCTGTAAAGTGTCCCGGTGTTAAGAGGCTTATGTTTTCCCTGATATCCGTGCTCTGAAAGTGTGTCGGTGGTTCAGGCCAGCAGACATCTCTCTGATACGGTCTCTGTATAGTGTCAACCGGTGTTTAGGGCTATTTTTCCCTGATACGGGGCTCTGTAAGTATCGGTGTTAGCCAGCTCTCTCTGATACGGGGCTCTGTAAGTGTCCCTGGTGTTCAGAGCCGAGCTTGTCTCTTGATATGGGCTCTGTAAGGTGTCGGTGTTCAGGGCCGGACGCGTCTCTCTGATACGGGCTCTGGTAAAGTGTCACACGGTGTTCAGGCCGAGCTCTCTCTGATACAGGCTCTGTAAGTGTCGGTGTTCAGGCCGAGCTCTCTCTGATACGGGCTCTGTAAGTGTCGGTGTTCAGGCCGTGTTTTCTCTGATACGGGCTCTGTAAGTGTCGGTGTTCAGGCCGCGCTCTCTCTGATGCGGGCTCTGTAAGTGTCGGTGTTCAGGCCGAGCTCTCTCTGATACGGGCTCTGTAAGTGTGCCGGTGTTCAGGCCGAGCTCTCTCTGATACGGGCTCTGTAAGTGTCGGTGTTCAGGCCGAGCTCTCTCTGATACGGGCTCTGTAAGTGTCGTGTTCAGGCCGTGTTTTCCCTGATACGGGCTCTGTAAGTGTGCCGGTGTTCAGGCCGTGTTTTCTCTGATACGGGCTCTGTAAGTGTCGGTGTTCAGGCCGTGTTCTCTCTGATACTGGCTCTGTAAGTGTCGGTGTTCAGGCCGTGCTCTCTCTGATACGGGCTCTGTAAGTGTCCCGGTGTTAAGGCTATGTTTTCCCTGATACGGGCTCTGTAAGTGTCGGTGTTCAGGCCGTGTTTTCCCTGATACGGGCTCTGTAAGTGTGCCGGTGTTCAGGCCGAGCCCTCTCTGATACGGGCTCTGTAAGTGTGCCGGTGTTCAGGCCGTGTTCCCTCTGATACGGGTTCTGTAAGTGTCGTGTTCAGGCCGTGTTTTCCCTGATACGGGCTCTGTAAGTGTGCCGGTGTTCAGGCCGAGCTCTCTCTGATACGGGCTCTGTAAGTGTCGGTGTTCAGGCCGAGCTCTCTCTGATACGGGCTCTGTAAGTGTCGGTGTTCAGGCCGAGCTCTCTCTGATACGGGCTCTGTAAGTGTCCCGGTGTTAAGGCTATGTTTTCCCTGATACGGGCTCTGTAAGTGTCGGTGTTCAGGCCGTGTTTTCCCTGATACGGGCTCTGTAAGTGTGCCGGTGTTCAGGCCGAGCCCTCTCTGATACGGGCTCTGTAAGTGTGCCGGTGTTCAGGCCGTGTTCCCTCTGATACGGGTTCTGTAAGTGTCGTGTTCAGGCCGTGTTTTCCCTGATACGGGCTCTGTAAGTGTGCCGGTGTTCAGGCCGAGCTCTCTCTCATACGGGATGTGTTAGTTTGGGTGTTCAGGCCGTGTTTTCTCTGATATGGGCTCTGTAAGTGTGCCGGTGTTCAGGCCGTGCTCTCTCTGATACGGGCTCTTCTAAGTGTTCCCCTCCGGTGTTAAGGCTATGTTTTTTTCTCCCTGGATACGGGGCTCTGTAACGTGGTCGGTGTCGGTGTTCAGGCCGCCCAGTTTTGTTCCCCTGATACGGGCTCTGTAAGTGGGTCGGTGTTGTTCAGGCCGTGCTCTCTTCTCTTCCATTCACGGGCTCTGTAAGTGATCCCGGTGAAGTTCAGGCCGAGCTCTCCTCTGATACGGGCTCTGTATAGTGTCCCGAGTTGGTTCCCCTCCCCCAGGCTATGTGTTCCCCTGATCCGTCGACTGCTCTCCTGTAAGTGTCGGTGTTCAGGCCGAGCTCTCTCTGATACGGGCTCTGTAAGTGTCCCGGTGTTAAGGCTATGTTTTCCCTGATACGGGCTCTGTAAGTGTCGGTGTTCAGGCCGAGCTCTCTCTGATACGGGCTCTGTAAGTGTCCCGGTGTTCAGGCCGAGCTCTCTCTGATATGGGCTCTGTAAGGGTCGGTGTTCAGGCCGAGCTCTCTCTGATACGGGCTCTGTAAGTGTGCCCGACGTGTCAGGCCGATCTTCTCTCCTGATACAGGCTTTCTGTAAGTGTCACGGTGTTCATTCCGAGCTCTTCTCTCGATGACGGGCTCTGGGTAGTGGTCCGTGTTCAGACGCGGTTTTTCTCTGATACGGGCTCTGTAAGTGTCGCATGTTCAGGCCGCGCTCTCTCTGATGCGGGCCTCTGTCATGTCGGGTGTTCAGGCCGAGCTCCTCTCTGATACGGGCTTCCTGTAATGTGTTCGGTGTTCAGGCCGAGACGTCTTCTCTGATACGGGCTCTGTACACTAGTATGTGCCGGTTGTTCAGGCCGAGCTCTCTTCTGATAACCGGGTCTCTGTAAGTGTCGGTGTGTTCAGGCCGTAGTCGTACTCTCTGATACGGACTCTGTAAAGTGTCCGGTGTTCAGGCCGGAACGAGCTCTCACTCTCGAATGCGGGCTCTGTAAGTGTCGGTGTTCAGGCCGAGCTCTCTCTGATACGGGCTCTGTAAGTGTCGGTGTTCAGGCCGTGTTTTCTCTGATACGGGCTCTGTAAGTGCCGGTGTTCAGGCCGTGTTTTCTCTGATACGGGCTCTGTAAGTGTCGGTGTTCAGGCCGAGCTCTCTCTGATGCGGGCTCTGTAAGTGTCGGTGTTCAGGCCGAGCTCTCTCTGTGCATGTGTTGGTGCCGTGGCGTGTTTCTGTTCCGCAGAGCGAGGAAGCTTCACCTTCTCCCCAGCATTACGATCCCTCCAGTCTTCGGGTTGATCTTGCAGTAATCTCCGTGAGCCCACACACCTGAGCGAACGAGTGCACACAAACAGAGGGATTGAGAGAGATGAACAGACGAGGACAGAGAGACTGAGAGTAGCTTAGCACAGATCTGCGTTACACAACCGGCAGCGCGCGTACTGAACAGCAGCCTCACCGGAGTCCTATTCAACAACACAGGAGTCCAACACGGACACACGCTGAGGAACGCCCCAGACTCACCCCGTCCCTAACCCCAACACAGTGGGCCGTGTTCAGTGTCTGAAGTTCACCTTTTGGTTTTGGATCTGGAGCTACGATGCTAATGTAGCTAACAAGTAATGAAAGCCCTTAACCCACCGATTAGAGAGAGAGAGAGAGAGAGAAAGAGAGAGAAGTAAAGGAGGAGGAAGGAGAGTAAAGGCTGAGGAGGGAGAGTAAAGGCTGAGGAGGGAGAGTAAAGGAGGAGGAAGGAGAGTAAAGAAGGAGGAAGGAGAGTAAAGAATGAGGAAGGAGAGTAAAGACGGAGGAAGGAGAGTAAATGAGGAGGAAGGAGAGTAAAGAAGGAGGGAGGAGAGTAAAGGCTGAGGAGGGAGAGTAAAGACGGAGGGAGGAGAGTAAAGGAGGAGAAAGGAGAGTAAAGATGGAGGGAGGAGAGTAAAGACGGAGGGAGGAGAGTAAATGAGGAGGAAGGAGAGTAAAGATGGAGGGAGGAGAGTAAAGACGGAGGAAGAAGAGTAAATGAGGAGGAAGAAGAGTAAATGAGGAGGAAGAAGAGTAAGGGAGGAGGAAGGAGGGAGGGCTCTAATGGAGATCTCAGCGCTCCCACTAACAATGCCTGACAGGCTGCTTTTGTGCGAGTGCCGCTGGGATCTGTAATGAATGGGGAAGGCTTTGGGAAAGGCACTGTCTCTGTCCGGGACGGACCGCAGTGCTGACTAGGCAGTCCGGGAGGACAGATCAGTCACGCGCTGGGAGAACTCCACCTGTCCCGTCACCGCACACACTCCACCAGGTACCACTAGCTCCACTACTACTACTACTACTACTACTACTACTACCTCCACCACCTCAACCAGTACTACTACCACCACGACCTCCATCACTGCTACTACTGCTACCTTCACCACTACTACCTCCACCACTACCCCCCCTCCACTACTACTACTGCTATTACCTCCACCACTACTACCTCCAACACCACCTCCACCACTACCTCCATCACCACCACTACTACTACCACCACTAGCCCCCCCTCCACTACTACTACTACTACTACTGCTATTACCTCCACCACTACTACCTCCAACACCACCTCCACCACCACTACCTCCACCACCACCACTACTACTACTACTACTACTGTTACCTCCACCACTATTAATGCATTACTGCTACCTCCACCACTACTACTGCTGCTACCTCCACCACTATTACTGCATTACTGCTACCTCCACCACTACTACTACTACTACTGCTACCTCTACCACTACTACTACCACCACCACCTCCACCACCACTACTACTACTACTACTACAACCACCACTACTACTACTACCACCTTAACCAGTACTACTACTGTATTACTGCTACCTCCACCACTACTACTACCTCCACCACCACTACTACTACTACCTCCACCACTATTACTGTATTACTGCTACCTCCACCACTACTACTACCTCCACCACTATTACTGTATTACTGCTACCTCCACCACTACTACTACCATGGCCACCACTACTACCTCTTCTACTACCTCCAACACTACTACTACTACCACAACAACTACCTCCACCACTACTATTACTACTACTACTACATCCACTACTACCACCACTACTACTACTAATTACCTCCACCACTACTACAACAACTACAACTCCTCCTACTACAACAACAACAACAACAACAACAACAACAACAACAACAACAACAACAACCAGTACTACTACACTACTACGGTACTACAACTAGTCATACGATGTCAGAAACCACATCATCAGGTCTGAACATCATGAGATACTGAACACCACCACAAGCTCTGAGATGAGTGATGCTTCAGACACCATGCTAATTGGTGGGATATATGCTGATGCTGCTTGTTAGCTACATTAGCCTCGTAGCTCCAGTGCAGACACCACACGTGATGGAGTACAGTGGGTAAATTAGACGTCTCAGGCTTTTTATGGGCGGGATCAGGTGAGAACTTTACCTGGAAAGGTGGAGAAGTAAGCTTTGTGGTATTTGCTCCCGTTTTCGTCATTCCAGAAGTGCGTGGGCTGGCAGGGCATCGGCTTCAGACACACCAGCTCTCCACTCTCACCCCACACGGGTTTACCTGAGACAGGTAACACAAACACAATGAGTCTGTTCTAAAGTGTCTCATTAGGTGGAGTGTATAACTCTAAACTCTAAATATAGGTACTGTGGTATAGACTGAGTCTGTTCTACAGTTTCTCATTAGGTAGAGTGTATAACTCTAAACTCTAAATGTAGGTACTGTGGTATAGACTGAGTCTGTTCTACAGTTCCTCGTTAGGTGGAGTGTATAACTCTAAGCTCTAAATGTAGGTACTGTGGTATAGACTGAATCTGTTCTACAGTTCCTCGTTAGGTGGAGTGTATAACTCTAAGCTCTAAATGTAGGTACTGTGGTATAGACTGAGTCTGTTCTACAGTTTCTCATTAGGTGGAGTGTATAACTCTAAGCTCTAAATGTAGGTACTGTGGTATAGACTGAGTCTGTTCTACAGTTTCTCATTAGGTGGAGTGTATAACTCTAAGCTCTAAATGTAGGTACTGTGGTATAGACTGAGTCTGTTTCTCATACAGTTTAACTCAAGCTCTATAGGTGGAGTGTATAATTCTAAGCTCTAAATGTAGGTACTGTGGTATAGACTGAGTCTGTTCTACAGTTTCTCGTTAGGTGGAGTGTATAACTCGAACTCACCTTCGTAGCTCCAGGCCTCCACAGCCATGCCCAGATTCCTAGCCTGAATCTCTCCTCGATAAACGGGAACGGTGAAGTTCTGACCCATGAAGCAGGAGACGATGTCCGTCCCACCTGGGCAGGAGTTAAAAACAGACAATCAGGATTGCCAGTGACCGCACGAATACTTAGGAGGTCTGTGGCACGAATACCACAGACTGTGGCTGAAAGCAATCAAATCCTCACAGCAATGTTCAACATGCAGGGTAAAGG
>JAMWET010007367.1:5000-7500 GCA_024036415.1 Prochilodus magdalenae | reverse complement strand
CTGCAGGTGAGTTAGGCTGAAAGTGTTAATAAAGGTTTCCCGCAGGTACCATCTCGGGATGAGTCTGGTTGGCACGGCAACGGAGCCAGGAGGAAACGGGCGCTGTTACATATGCTTCGCTTGACCCCAGAGGTCAAGGTCAAACCCGGCTTAAATCCGCGGCGGCGGAGAAGAAGACCGATAGTGGCCGTCTCTCTCTGGTCTGATCTCGCACGGCCCCTGAGTCCAGAGTACTCTCTCTCTTTCTCTCACTCCCTCTCTCTCTCTCTCTCTCTCTCTCTGTCTCCCTTCCTTACCCTCCCCTCTGTTCTCCACCTTTACTCCTGTTATTCTCTTATTCCCTCTCTTTTCTTTTTTCTCTCTCTCTCCCTGCCCTCTCTCTCTATCTCTCTCCCTGCCCTCTCTCTCTCTCTCTCCCTGCCCTCTTCCCTCTCTCTCTCTCTCTCTCTCCCTGCCCTCTTCTCTCTCTCTCTCTCTCTCTCTCTCTGCCCTCTTCCCTCTCTCTCTCTCACTCCCTCTCTCTCTTTTGCTCTGTCTCCCTTTCTTACCCTCCCCTCTTTTCTCCGCCTTTACTCCTGTTATTCTCTTATTCTCTCTCTTTTCTTTTCACTCTCTCTCTCATCCCCCCTTTCTCTCTCTCTCTATCTCTCTCCCTGCCCTCTCTCTCTCTCTCTCTCTCTCTCTCTCCCTCTCTCTCCATGCCCTCTTCTCTCTCTCTCTCTCTCTCCCTGCCCTCTTCCCCCTTCCCCCCTCCTTCCCTCTCTCTCTCTCTCTCTCTCTCTCTCTCTCTCTCTCTCTCTCTCTCTCTCTCTCCCTGACCTCTCTCTATCTCTCTCCCTGCCCTCTCTCTCTCTCTCTCTCTCTCTCTCTCTCTCCCTCTCTCTCCCTGCCCTCTTCTCTCTCTCTCTCTCCCTCTCTCTCCCTGCCCTCTTCTCTCTCTCTCTCTCCCTGCCCTCTTCCCCCTTCCCCCCTCCTTCCCTCTCTCTCTCTCTCCCTCTCTCCTTCGTCTCTCTCTCGTCTCTCGTCTCTCTCTCGCGCTCTCTCTCTCCCTGACCTCTCTCTCTCTCCCTGCCCTCTCTCTCTCTCTCTCTCTCCCTGCCCTCTCTCTCTCTCTCCCTGCCCTCTTCCCTCTCTCTCCCTGCCCTCTTCCCTCTCTCTCTCTCACTCCCTCTCTCTCTCGCTCTGTCTCCCATTCTTACCCTCCCCTCTGTTCTCCACCTTTACTCCTGTTATTCTCTTATTCTCTCTCTTTTCTTTTCACTCTTTCTCTCATTCCCATTTTCTCTTATTTCATCACCCCTTTCTCTCTCTCTCTCTCTCTCTCTCTCTCTCTCTCCCTGCCCTCTCTCTCTCTCTTTTCTGCCCTCTTCTCTCTCTCTCTCTCTCTCCCCCTGCCCTCTTCTCTCTCTCTCTCTCTCTCTCTCTCTCTCTCTCTGGGCCAATAGGCTATCTCAGTCGCCCACCGGACAGACCGTGCAGAATTTTTCGGATTCAGACGGAGCCTGACATTTCCGAAACCTTCGGTGTCTCAGCATGTCACTCAAAGCTGGATCTGAAATGCTAAGTGCTGAAAAGCGCAGAGGAGGCGTCGGTATCTGAGGAGACGCGTCGGTATCTGAGGAGACGCTGTCAGCCTCTCAGACGGAACTCAAATGGCAAATCAAAGACGTTCTTCATTCTCAACTCAAAACTCCAACATGCTAAATCGGCCCGGGTACCACACACGTCCCACCTGCGGTTCTCCTAACGTCCGCGGACCACCTCAGCCGTAACGCACTTACAGACCATCACTGTACCGCACAGCCGCTCCTCACCCCTTCAGGCTTAAACTGGGAATAACAGGACGGACCACAACACGGCTCTACTGCACATCCATGTTTGTTTGATTGTACGCCGGCTCCTGCTGGTGTGGGGTTCAGTTCTGCGTCTCTGTGTGTGTAATTCGTATACAGGGAACCCGGTTCCAGTCCAGGTTCAGCAGGTTCAGTGTTTATATCCGTGTATTCCAGCTCACAGCCCGGCTCAGCTGGCCCAGCCACAGGGGGAGCACAAGCACAGGTGGTGTGTGGGAGAGCCGTGCTGAGACCACCTCCCTGCCCCCCAACACAAACACACACGTCAAACCGCACTTGTATTGACTGTTCTGCAGTAAGTACGGTGTGGGTCTGGAACTGGGTCTGGTGCTGGCTGAACTGGGTCTGGTACTGGCTGACATAGGTACAGAGCTGGCTGAACTATGTGCGGTGCTGGCTAAACTGGATGTGGTACTGGCTGAACTGTGTGCAGTACTGGCTGAACTGTGTGCAGTACTGGCTGAACTGGGTGCGGTGCTGGCTGAAGTGGGTGTGCTACTGGCTGAATTGGATGCGGTACTGGCTGAACTGTGTGCGGTGCTGGCTGAACTGTGTGCGGTTGTGGCTGAACTGGCTGCGGTACTGGCTGAACTGGGTGCGGTGCTGGCTGAACTGGATGCGGTACTGGCTAAACTGGATGCGGTACT
>JAMWET010007366.1:0-30352 GCA_024036415.1 Prochilodus magdalenae | reverse complement strand
AAAACAGGATCTAAGAGGAAGCTAATGTAACCTGTACTCCAAGTTGTATTAAGCTGTCTAAAAACAGCTCCAACAAGGTATCCTCTCATCTTTATCTCATCATATGACCTGTATTGTTAAGAGTTAGGACTAATTCTATTGGTCTGTCCATCATGAATATTCACTAAATTGAAAGGGTAACCACAGCTTAAAGAACATGCAAAAAAGAGACATGTAAGCAAAACTTGTATGCCCAAGTAGAGGTGTGTGATATGGCAGAAATATAATACTGTGAGACATCAAGAGTATATGTAGTATATCAGGATATGTATTGTTTCAGACATCACATCAGTTTGAAAAATGAAACATGAAAACCACAATAGGAGAAATAAAATGACAGCAGAGATATTTTAAGCATTATCTCTCTCACCCGTGCTCGTATCTCTTGGGCAGACTCCCTCGTGGTTATTTTGACCTGTATTGTTAAGAGTGTAACTGTTATAGTTTCAAATTTGCGTTACCTGTACAGTGGGGTGATGGTGACAGGGTATTTAAAAATGATGCACATATTTAAGTAATGATATTATTATTTCTAAATTTCTAAAAACTTGTGTCAAATTTCTAATTCACATATCAACAACCAAATAAACACATTTGACTCATTTATATTTCAGAGAAACTCACTGATAAAAAGAGCTGAGAAATCTCAGAGCAACCATGATAGTAGCACATCAGCCGCTTCACACACTACAGAACACAATTAATTTCAGCTTCCCCAGTAACACCAGTGACTCGACCTTGAGTTCTCAGATATCCTCTAATAGGGTGTCATTTCAGCATCAGTTAGCTGGAACCAAGCCTGCACGGTGGCGTGTGGGATATTTAGCCTACTAACTAGCTAACTTATGGGTGACTTTGCCAAAACACTACCGTCCTTTCTGTCATTCAGCAACACCAGCTACTCGACTTTTATTCAGCCAGACATTTTATTATCTGCACTTGTTTTAACAAAGTATCAGTTGTAAGTCAGAATCTAAGCTGTGCTGTTGTGTGTGCTGCGGTTTTGGTCTACCCTGCTTGCTCCAAAGACCACAGAACACAGGTTTTAGTTAACCTTTCTGTCTGTTCCACACTTATTATTCAACTTCCGCTTCCTGAGATTTGAGTCATTATCACCTAAACTTGTGTCAGTGCTTTAACTGAACCCGCAGAGCTGTTATCATGCTATCTAAGCTAATGCTAACCTGCTCCACTCTCCTAGTTATTGACACTGTTTATCATTTAGCAATTGTTAGATGGATGGCTTGGCATATATGGAATGATAGCTTGATTGTGCATTGTGTTTAGCGTATCAGAGAAACTAGCATAGAGTAGAATTGCTGGTCACCAGCCAAACCAGCATAATGTGTTTTGCATGCTGGTATGCTGGTTAGCAGCAACGGAAAGTAAAATGCTAATCATCCACTAAACCAGTACGAGTCAAGCATAAACCAGCACAGACCATCTTAGAGCAACATGAAATCCATTCTGGCTCGGGCTGTGTTGTGATTATTTGATTATTTCCAACAGATCCACAAAAGCAACATTAAAACGTGTGCCTTTACTCTGTAATACTGCCTAACATGGTAATATACAGTTTCAAGGTATGACACAAGTGGAAACCACTCAACCCTAGCGTTATGTATTACATACATTTATACAGCTACTCAATAGCCTCCTTTATATGTGAATATATTCTTTTCTTCTTTTCTTCTATTCTTTTCCAAGTTCGCGGAAACACACTATGGAAACGGAAAGTATGGTTTAGATGCAGCATATCGTCGCTGTCCAAAGAAAAACAGGTATCTCCAAAATTGCAACTTTACAGGAGAAGCCAAAAACCTAATTTAATTTGAATAGAAGTCAATGGAACCAGACGTTTTTCCAAGCAGCTTTGGGCCATTTCTGTTGGGTCCCATCTCGTTACGTATAATTTCCACACAGTGTAAAGAGAAGCTCATGTGACCAAATGAGACATAAAAGTTAAAATCACCAAAAATGGAGATACATGTTTTTCATTGGACAGCGACGATATAAGGATTAGGTTAAAACTTAAGCCAGGCCTGTTTCCTTTACCCGGTTAATCTGGATCATATATGCACAGAATGAAATTAGAGAAACAGTGTTCTGGCTCCAGATTCCATTTTCTCTCTCACCATAACTGTTCCACAGTAGGGTGTCACTGCTAAATTCAGCTCTGTCTCACTCGCTGTTCTCACTCTCTTTAATTAGCACGATTGTGGAGACTGGAGTTTAAATTTACACTATGCTCTCAGCAAACTGGATGATGTGTCCAGCACTTTCCTCCCTTTCCCTTGCAGTTTCTTCTTAGCCTTGCGTGTTGCCAGATTCTGCCACAGAGGACCACTCATGAGCTATTGGCTCATATGCCTGTATAGCTACTTTATTGTAGACTGAATTCCTCATAAAATACAGTTAGATAAATCCAACAGCCTTGATGCAGTAAAAACTTTAGAACTGTCTGTATTTTTGCATAAATATGACCCCAAACATTTTCACACAAGTCCTAAACGTAGATAAAGAGAACCTAATTAAACCAATGAGACATGTAGTTTACTTTATTAAGACCTAAAATTACATTTACAGCATTTTAAGCACTTACAAAAGTGCTTAGTGTTGAGTCAGAAAGTGTATCCTAGCTAGTACAATTAGGTTGGAGTCTGTACTCCCCTTGAGACACTGCCGGAACATAGGCCAGTGTTGATGCCTAAAAAAAAAACGAGTCAAATAAAACGAATAGCAAGTCAAATACAGCAGAGGTGCACTAGCAATCATACCTAGAGAGAAGATTTGGTCAGCATAAGTGCAATACAGTGCTTTTCAATATATACTTACATTAGTGCTCACTTAAGTGCTTCACAAAGAGGTGGGTCTGCTGTTTGGACAGCCAGAGGAAATTCCAGTAATAACTGGAACTTTAAGTTGATCTAACATTCATATAGGATTAAAGTCAGGACTTTAACTTGGCTATTCCAAAATATTAGCTTTATTTGTCTTTAACTATTCTTTGGTAGAATCACTTTGTGTGTATTTAGCATTGCTGTCTTGCAGCAAAACTAAATATTAGTTTGTAGACAGATGTCCTGGAAATTTTCTTTAGAATTTGTTGGTATATTTTAGAATTCCTTGTGCAATCAATAAAGACAAGACATCCAAGCCAGCTGTAGCAAAACAGTCCCAAATCATGATACTACCACCACCATGTTTCAAAGATCAGATAAACTTGTGCAAACCATATGTACAGCTTCACATTTAAACCAAACAGTTCTGTTTTAGTCTAAACCATTTACAAAACATTGTTCCAGTAGCCTTCTGGGTTATCCATGTGATCTTTAGCAAACTGCAGACGTCAGCAAAGGTTTTTTTGGACAGCAGGGGCTTTCTATTTCCAACCGTGCCATGTATACCATTGTTGTTCAGTGTTCTCCTGATAATGGACTCATGACGTTAGCCACTGTGAGAGAGACCTTCAGTTGCTTAGAAGTTACCTTGGGTTCTTTTGTGTCCTCACAGACTATAGTGGTCTTATATTTGCTCCATTTGTAGACAGTCTGTCTGACTGTGGATTGGTAGAGCCCTCCGAAGTCTTATTTGTTCATGCCATAATATACGCTTTAGCTACGCTAAAAAGGGTAGCCACTTGCCCTCTCACCTGACTCTAATTTCAGCCTCAGAATTTGTGTAATTCATTCTTTTAGAGTTTGTTTTAGTTTAGTTTAAAATGAGTTAATACAATAAAACCTTCAAACAAAGTGAGAGGAGCTACTTTTTAAAAGTGTTAGAAAGTTGGAAGAACTGATTCTCACATTTTTGATAGAAGTAATTGGTTATAGTTTTGCAATTTTGTTGTGTCAAGTATTTACAATATTTCTTTTCAGAATTCAGCCACTACTCATTAACCTCCATTGTAAATGTGCTCAGAGTCAACAGGTTTTCTGTTAATGAAAACACGTGGATGCTATTGTCTATAATCTACTCCAGACATATGTACACTACAGATACAGCACTTATGGCTCAGAATAAAAAACACTGAAGTATTCCTTTAAATGAAACTAGCAAAAGCCTTGGAGGATTCCGCTTTAGAAAGTTTTTGCGTTGCAAGCTCTAATTTCCTCCTACCAAACACACAAGCTCTGATTGCTTCAGATGCCCCTTAATGAAAAGTTCCAGATGAAACATTCATGCCCAATGTCATTAGCTTGCAAATGTAAATTACGTGTGCCGTATTCTCACCCGGAGTGTGTGTGTATGTGGAGGGGGGGTGGCTGTAGATCTCTGGCAGCCAAAAGAAACGTTCGCTCATAATTGCGTCCGTTTGGAATAATCAGAGCCACCCTGGCTCTTTATTTAGTGCCGGGGATTAGCTTTATTATTTGCTTTTAAGGTCTCCAGCTTCTCCTCACACATAATTGACCCTGCAACAAAAGCCCAGTGGACCAACTTTCATTCAAGTGCAAAAAACTAATTAAGCAAAGAGACGGATTATATATGTGTGTAAGTGTGCGAGAGGGACAGGAAGATGTTTAATGGCCACGGAAAATCAGCGAGCTGCATATGAGTGCAGTAAAGCTGACATATTCTGGTCCGAAAGTGATCGAAAACTGAATTGTTCATGGGAAAACCATAACACATGGTTTAGTTTTCCCTCTGGCTAGGACGCAATGATGTAATCAAAACAAAAATCTAGTATGTAATTGTATGTAAATGAAATGTAATTTCAATAGTATATAAAATTATGGATTATGCTATATATGATCAGGGGCATGAACTTACACGATAAAATGATACTGTTGACAGCTTGTAAAAAAATGAACTTATTGATAGCTTGTAAACACACAATAAAAAATTTTGTTAATCATGTTGTGTAAAAATATACAGGGATATAATATTGTGAATAAGTGAGAAAGCACATGAGTGTAATAACGCTTAAGTGATAAAGCACATAAGATTATAAGGTAACACTCTACATTAAGTGTTGACACACTAACATGAAGTAATGTATTGGTTAACATGAGGTATTACATTTTAACAATGGTTAACTAATGTTAAGGATACGTGACACCTGCTACATGTTTTCTTACATTTATAAATGTAGTTATTACATGTTTACTTAACATTAGTTAATCATTAATGTATTACTTCCTGTTAACTTATGGAGAACTTCATGTTAGTTAATCAGTACTTAATGTAGAGTGTTAGCGAATATAATAATGCATTAAATGTTACCACATATGTATCTACATTTCTAAGAAACCTTAGACGAGTACAGTATAACAGTGCTTCAGTAAGAGGCTTAAAACACTACATAGCGGAAATAAGAAAATGATGTTTTGTGAGAAACCACGTGAAAGTATAATATTGTTTAGGTAAAAAAGCATACACAAATATAATAAGGCTTAATTAATAAAGCACATAAGAATATATGGGTACACTTTGCTCTGACTAACTAACTAACACAAAGTAACGCATCAGTTAACATGACGATTAAGCAGCACATGTTTACTTACGTATAAAAATGTAGCTGTTATTTGTTATAATTAACATTAATAAATTAATAAAATTAAAATAATAATAAAAAAAGAAAAATATATGGATTCATGTGATCAGGTTTTTGATGATGATACATGATGATGGCATGAAATACACTATAACCAGACGCTGGACTGATCAACCAGACGCTCGCGGAGGTAGAACGTAACAAGAGTTTAATGCACTGTCGTGAGTGAGTCGATTCAGAACCAGCAAACAAACATAATGGCAAAACCATAACGAACAAAACAGACATGGACAAGACGAGGTGTCAATCCAGATACAGGCTAGGGTCAAAACCAGGACAATCAGAAACCAGGCGATCAAACAAGAGGGCAAGGCAAAAGAGGACAACCAAAGAGTAGAAGAGGGTCCACAGGAGAATGCAGATAACGCTTAGTCAGCAACACTAGGGTCGGCAATACGTGTTATTGACAAGGCCAGGTATATAGAAACACAACAAGTAAATGGAAGGCAGGTGAGGTTAATCAGAACACTGGTGAAGTAGTGTGGGGAAGCTGTTCCTGATTGGTGGAGATAGAACTCGTGGTGTTATAGTCAAGAAACAGGGAATCATGGGGAATGTAGTCCCGGAGGAAGAGGAAGAGTCCTGATGTTTGACATGTATGACCAGTATGTGGTCCCTGGTTACTTCATGTTAATTAGTCAACACTTACTGTAAAGTTATACGACTATATACAAGTATAATAATTCTTACGTGTATAAAAACTGTCTTTCTTTCTGGGCTATTTTGCCTGTAATTACAGTAAATCAAAACGGCATGTTTAGGTCACACTAATTAAAGGTTTGGCTGTTTTTAATTAATATATTAATATAATTATCAACAAACTCTGCACTGATTACATCGAAAGAACTGAATGAGACAGAGGGAGTGTTAGAAAGTTGGAGACGAGAGAAAGAGAGAGATAAGAGGTCAGTGTGAACAGTAGAGGGCAGTGCTTAGCTGGACTCCACTGAACTACTTTTCTATTTTTTTCTGACTCACCTGCACACACAGGTCTCCTGCCCCCTTGTCCACAGTGTGCTGAATGCAGTATGAGCTCCACTGACTCATTGTTACACAGGTTACCATACAGCAAAGTCTGAAATACAGGTGGGGTCCTGCAGGGTCTGGGACCTCCTAATAAGCCTCTTGTCGCAAGGCAAGAGTTATAACAAGAGTTAATCTTGAGTTGTGCCAGCAGCAATACCTGATGAACAAAAAACCCCCAGCTGGGGCAAGGTTCGACTTACTACACACTAACTACACATACCAATTTACCTTTTCTCGTCCCTTCAAAGCTCATTGTTCTGTAAATGTTTTATTTGATTGGCAACTAATTTGAACCACCTACTATGAGATCATTTTCCAGGAGTGGCCCTCCACACCTTCTAGCCATGGCAACTCCCCTTATTTTGCCACTGATAAGCTATTTGGCTAATTTAAGCACTCCTGTATTGCCAAGGGATGTGCTATCAGTCATATCAGCCATAGTTCTAGGTGTAAAGCCAGAGTCATATCTTATTTTCAACAGATACTTTCATGCACAACTTACTGGCAAATATGATTTCTGCACTTTTACACAGCATAATGCTTGTTATAGATTTTCACTGCTGCTTAATCAACAAATAATGCTAGTTATTAATCGATCAGACATAGAGCGACACACAACATCCCCACCTGGAGCAGAGCCAAGCTGATAACACCAGGCATGGAGCAAGTCCCCCACTGCTCCATACAGAGAGCTATGTGACGATGACTACACTAGGTACACTAATCCTACAGCATAATATGGATATAACTTCTGGCAAAGTTGGTTATACCTGGCAAACCATCTACTGTTTTAGCGATATTTAAACTTTTCTGAATTATTAAACTTCTTCCACAGTATTCACATAGCTTCTTTATCAGTGTTACTGTGTGGTGTGTTTGAATTCACGTAGCCCTCAGTTTTGCCATATTGTATGGATATATATCAGATTGTGCTACAGAAAGAGAGATTTGGGTTTTTGGTTTTTCGAGTGTTTATTTATTGTTGTTACAGTTATATATATAGTAATACTGGATTCTAAACCACACCCTTCTAAACCACATCCACCTTAAATCAAAATCTGAATGCGTTGTGGGTGTGTATTTGGGTCAATGAGAAATAAGATTATTTTTTTTTTT
The DNA here is from genome assembly GCA_024036415.1 of Prochilodus magdalenae. Lineage (NCBI taxonomy): Eukaryota > Metazoa > Chordata > Actinopteri > Characiformes > Prochilodontidae > Prochilodus > Prochilodus magdalenae. Next base: position 22,614 of record JAMWET010007366.1, on the reverse strand, counting down.
TTAAGTTTTCATAAAATCTTTTTCAAAAGAACATGATGTGCATTTTTATAACCACACTGGTATGTGCATGTACATCTAGGTGCATTTTTAACCTTGCTGTAGTTAGTGTGATCAGCCCTTTTAATTTCCTGTTGTAGACATTAAAGCAGCTCCAGTCTGGGTGCACTATTCGACTTATTGTTTGTGCCACCTGAATTTCTTATACTCTTTTTAAATTAAACAGACTCGTGCTTATACAATAAAGAAACGTATGTCCTTGATTATAAGTTTATGCTTATACGCATTTCCATGTAAATATACATATAAAGTATAATATTATTATTATAATAATTACACAATTCCATGGTTTGCATGAGGTTACACTACCTGCCAAGTGACTTCATGACTCAAAAATCACATTATTGCCCAAACTGTTGAAAGAACCAAGGCCAAAGAGCCTTTTTGAAAGTTTAGCTATTCAGCACGTATGGTTAAATGGGTTAAATGGGTGCACCACCTGACACATGTTTTTACTTGTGGAAGCAAAAAGAATTATATATATATATATATATATATATATATATATATATATATATATATATATATATATATATATATATATATATATATATATATGTGTGTGTGTGTGTGTGTGTGTGTGTGTGTATAAATATATATTAAAAGGATATCATGTCAATGCCCCATTTATGCCAAATGTTTGGATAGCTGTTGGCCTTCAGTGTTTGTTATCATAGCAGCTCCTGATTTAAACTACAGATGCAAACTTTGGCTAAATCACCACATTTGGGGTAAGTAGAAAATCATGTAAATTACATTTTTGCTTAATGTGGTTTGAGGCAGTTGAACGCAGAACGCTAATAATTTGTTGGCCACATTAATCTCATAGCCCTAAACAAAACTGAAGAAGCAATCTTCGGACACCAAACTTGTCTTGGCTGATCTACTACATTCAGCTTAAGGCAGGATACTGTGTACATTTGTCCTCTCCACCAGAATCTCCCAGTAAGTTTGACCCAGATAGAGAGCGTTGCATGTGCTTTCTTGTTAAACGGCAACGGAATAGCACTAGGAGTAATGCTAGTTACCAGGTGATTGATTCACAAGGGCACAACCCACTACATGCAGCCCACCTGCGTATGTGCGGAATTCGTTCCTGATCCCACTAACCTTCTTTTGTCCCCACAGGCGACCGATAGGCCACGACACACCTCATTGCTCAAAAAGTTGACTGCTCCAGCAAGGATGACAAAAACAAAGCATGACCTGAACCTGAACCTCATTCAAAAAAAAAGCAGCTGAACAAATTTACTAAATCATGTTTACTTGCATGTAGGTATAAATAGATGTAAGTATGTGGGTACATGACAGTGATATGAAATATGAAAATTAAAAAGTCATTTCCTGCCATTGTAAAATATTTGAAAATACCCAAATACATGAGATAAACTTTTGATTAATAATTATTTGGTAATTATGCAGAGCGCTTGAAAAATATGCGGAACTTCCCTTTAATTACATTTTTTTTTTTACAAAAGATTGCTATCGTATGTTATTACCCATCCTCTGATACCACAGAACACACTTAGCACTTACAAAGTGCTTTCTTTGAAAGGATGTCCATGTACCTGTATTATGATAACTAGGCTAAATCAAGTATGCTCTTATCTAATAGCCATAATAAGGGCGCATCCTGTTTACAGAGATTATCAAAATTGGGCTACATGACGTGACCCTCTTGTTGTGTAAAACCTAAAATGGACTTATGGGACTGCATTGACTTTATTTTCAGCTTTGTTGTTTCATGTTGTACCTGGCAGCCTAAAAAGACGCTAGTCATGGGTATCATGGGTACCTCTGTCCCGGCTGGTAATCAATTCAGCCTAATCTCTTTTTGTAGCCTTTATAGCCCATGGTCTGTTAGTGCAGACAGTAATATCTCTGTGCTTAGAAAAGAACAAAAAAAATGTTATAATACATTTATGACTGAAGCCAGTAGCTGATTGCTGAGTTACGTGAGCAGATCTTTGAAGGGAAGACTGTACATATATTAGAAACTACATCTGCTAGAGTGTGATAATAAGGTTTTATCAAAGCTGTTCTTTCGAAGTTTTCCTGAACTTTCAAACGCTAGAGACAAACTATCATCACAGATTTGCAGATTCATTTACAAAAGCTCATGACTAACAAAACACCAAACCGTTTTAGGAAGACTACAGTAATGTATACGAGTTTGAGTTCACTTGTTCAAATACAGTTTCGTTGTTTGTTAAAGCCAACATCCTTTACAGAGAACCAACATTTACATCAGAGGGGTCAAATAAGCAGTACCTAGAACTGAGATGCTGTGAACCTCATATATACTTGCACTTTAACTAGACCTATATACTAAACTTCTCTACTGTAAGCTGTATTACAGTGTTTACCTGAACACTGAGCTGCTATTCTCATTACCTGGACTGTACACTATCACATACACATCTACTGTTTACAACCGCATAAATGCACACCTGGCTACCTCAACATACTATACTTTACAGTATGTACACTTAACACTAAACTGTACTTTGCACATATTGTATAGTGTCTCTTTGTTTTTTTACTATTACTTGTTTATCTATGTTTTATAACTGCACTGGAGAAGCAGTCTGGTAGTGTTTTGTTATACTGCAGAACCCTGTACTATACTATAATGGCATTAAGTTGAATTAAATGAATTTTTATTTTGTTGTTTGTGAACCATACAGAGAAAGCTGCATAAGAATGACACATTGACAATTATGGGGTCAAATAAGTAGCACACAGAACTGACATGCTGTAGCTCAGACACTTCAGAAACAAATCTTTCATTTATAGAAAAGCCTGGTAAAGCGGTGGTTGGTGTAGCTCAGCAGATAACACCGCTACCCACCGGCGAGCCACCACCACATGTGGGAGACTGGGGTTCGAATCTGTAAACCAGCAAAACAGAGCAGAGCTCATTTCATTATTCATGAGCATGACAAAAAGGGGAATGCATCCTTTCCTATTTTCATCCTTTAATTCTAGGGTCAAGTCATAAGGTGTAAATGGACATGTAAAATCACAACTGACTAAAGTCACATACCTTTCTATGCAGACATCCTAGAACAATTTAATATGCTGAATAATTGCATTATATGGCCCCCTCAATAGATCTTAAATATAGCCTCTGCTAAAGTTACTCACTTGCAGAGGATGTGTTGATTAACTGTCATAGAAAACTGGAAAAACGTCATATGTGACAGATGCAGCATATGTGGTTTATGTTGTGAAATACTGGAGCACTGCTTTAACACATACCATGAGCACTGACTGAAAGGTCCTATGTCATGTGTGAATGGTGGGTTTGAAATGCTCATAAAATGCTAAAATGCTGCATCATGCTATTTGTCCTTGATGCTTAATATGAAAACACACACACTCACACACAGCCTATGGACATTTCCTGCTGTGCATTATCTGGTGAAAACCTGATTGTTCATAACAGCTTCTGAAGCATCATTACCTGATTGGTCTTTTCCATTTAATCTGACTGAATGGCACTCTTTATCTAACACAGATAGAGCAGCGTCCTCATAACCAGCCGCATCCCTTCAGCATGGTTCAGTGATCCTAAACAAAGCAAAAATCCCCAACAAGGGACAACAAGGTCAACTACTGAGTGTGCGTCTGCAGAAGTGGATGGCGCTGTGACCCTCTTCGTCGCATATGTCTTCTGTTGTATTATATTTAGTCCAGTGACAAATGGATGAGAGAAAAAAAAACTGTTTTGGGCAAACCAATAACAACATACCAATCTCAGAAATGTGTTGATCCTTACTGATCTGAAGGTACATTCTGAATGAACAAGCTAATTGCTAAAATAGCAGCTACAGCACAGTGAAACATTGAATGCAACTATAGATGCTTGAAACCCTTATGAATCTAAATCGCACTTGAGTTGCATAAGGTAAAGCGTCCTGCAACTTACGTGAAACAACAACTGCAAGTGGGGATGTAAGAAGGTATACTGCAATATTGCAATACAAGTATTATGTTTTGTTATACAGTATCAATTCTCAAAGACACAGTAGAGATTTTTAATAAGTAGTTTACATGCAAAGATGATGGTAGATGTTGTAATCTATTTGCAGCCATTAGACTCTTCTAGCAAACCTAAGTATATGGTGGTCTGTTTTCATGCTATGACCATTTCCCCACAATTAGATAAAAAAAAGATATATCACCATTATATCACCTTTAACATCTGTAGTAAGCTCCTGCAGATGTTCTATCAAACTGTGGTGTCCAGCTGTCTCTTCTATGCTGTGGTGTGCTGGGGAGGAAGCATTAAGAAGAGATCTATCTATCTATCTATCTATCTATCTATCTATCTATCTATCTATCTATCTATCTATCTATCTATCTATCTATCTATCTATCTATCTATCTATCTATCTATCTATCTATCTGCCTTTATGTTGTATAATGATTCATATTGTATTGTCAGGTTCTTGCTAATACACAGCCCTGGTTGCAAGTGTCCCAACAAAGACAGTCAATCAAAACGTGAAAAACACATCATGTAATCATGTTGAATTATATACTTTTAATTCACTGTTTTGGCCACATTATTGAAGAAGATAGCAAAACCTAGGATCATTTATTGGGCTCCTAAAAGGGAAAACCCCTGACCAAATTCTCAGTGTGTGTAGTTTTTTATTTCCTCAGGTTTCCTGACAACAGTTGCCAAGAAAAGCTAACAAGGTAGCGGACTGTTCTTTTCATTTTAATCATTATCAAGAGAAAATTAAAATGATTTTTAGCAAATACAGTAACATTAAACACAAGAATATAGCTTATCTTAAGGCCTACATAAGCCTGCGTACTAATAGTTTGAAACTGAGCCGTGAGTTTGGTCCTGTTGTTTTTTAGCTTCAGGAAAAATGTAGGGGGGGGCGGGGTGATTGCTTTTGCCAGTCAGGGTCCACTGTACCCTCAAAGACATTTTCATCATTCCAACAGCAATAAGAACCAAACCCTTACTTAACTGTGGTAAAATCACTGTAATGCATGCCCAATAGGCTTATCACACGATATGATCGACTGCTCAAATATGAATCAGATTTCTGGATAAACTTTTAATTGTCTTATCCTGAACTATAATCCAAACTCAACACAAATCCATCTATCTCAGCACATTTCCTCAAGTCATGCTCACTCTTGTCTGACTGTGTTTTTGTCAGCAGGTTTAAATTGAATTCCACTTTTTAAAATCTCTACACAGTTCACTCACTGAGATGTAAACAAACTCATTCAGAGTGATGTGAAATGATCAATTGTAGGAAAATTAATCACCTCAAATTTCTGTACAGTGGTGCTGATTGGAGCTGCCAGGAATTGATCAGGAATTGATGTAACCACATATGGCACATCCTTTACATATCACTGAAAGACTTATTTTCCTTAGAATCTGTAAATAATGTCCACATATATATACTTCTTTTGTCTTGGGGTCAACATTCATTTTAAAAGTGCATTGTTTCTTAAATCTCACTGTGTCAGTTATTACACTGTGTGTTCTGAGGCATGTGTGTTTCTCAAAATGAGCTTGTCATTTCATTCACAACGAAACATTTCTAGAATTTCAATTTCCAGAATACCTGCAATCATAAAATTGTGCATGCTTATTTCTAAACAGTCCCTGAAGGATATAACTGCAGGATTTCCTAATATATTGTTCACAGCTAGATTACATTTATATCATTTAACTGATGCTCTTATCCAGAGCGACCTACAAAGTTAATCATATTACAGGTAGGCCAATCTAGTGTTAACAGTCTTGCCCAAGGACCCTCAATGGTGTAGCTTAGCATTGTCACCCAGACCAGGTATCAAACCCCAGAACCCACATGGGTTGGTAGCTCATTGGTGGGTAGTGGTGTTATATGTTGCACCAGACCAACCACCAACTAGATTTATGCTAGATTTAGTTTTTCAGAATTACCTGAGAAATGTTTTATAATAGCAACGTATAGTCATCCAAATTAACCAACATGGTCCATTGCTCTGCTCTTTCACAATTAAATAAGTTTCTCAATTCATCCAAATGCTGTATTTTTGGCTTTTTATAACACGCTAATGTGTGCGTCTTTTAGTAGTTTCATTTGCATATCTAAACATCATTTAATTAAAGCTTCCAGTATAAAGAACACTTGTAAGGATCTCAGCAAACAGCTGACAAAGAGGCATTGTGATGTCTATTGTTTGAAAAATGGCTCTATTCATAGTATTAGAACTGAGAAAGCAATTACTCCACCAACCAATAGAGGTTATTAGCAGTGTCCTATGGCTGCCATGCAACATTAAGAATGAATTTCTTAAAATAAAATTCCTCAAATTCCACTTTTATATGTATTATCTAAAGAGCTTACAGCAGTTTATCCTGCCTATTCACGTTCAACTGAATAGCATTACTGCAGACCTTTCAAAGAACCCACACATTTAAAAAGAGCGACTGAAGCTGTTGTTTTTATTCATCCTTAGGCATTTTAGTCAGAACAGTTTGTTCTGTACATTTCAGCCCAGGCTACAAATACAGACCACACAATTGGAAAAGAGGTCATTTACCATATCAGCTCTTTAGGTACAGTAGCAAGACAGCCTACTTCATTTTAAGGGATGAATGGGGGTGATGTGCGTACCTGGCATGTCACTTAGGGACAGGAATGTTCAGAAATGGCCTTGTCCTTACTAATAAAAAAATCACTGGAACACACAGCCTTTCATGGCTTATTGCCTTACATTAATATCAGACCGTTTGGTCAACCAAGAACCTCCTATTCAGACAGTGCTAACTTTTAGTGTGAACTGCTTTACAAACGAGAAAGGAGAGTTGACTCACTGTAGCTGAGCATGATGTAGCAATATGCAAGTGTTTAACCAGGTGACTGTAAATGTCATGTTTAATAAAACAGATGGGACGTGAGCTGAGACACAAAAACCATAAACATCTAGCGTCATTTGCTTTCTGAAGCAGAGGCCTTCTGTCTGTATTAAGGACGACAACATTACTCCTCCTCTAATTTCATGAGCTGTCCCCCTTTCTGTCAGCCGCGTACATTTGTAATATTTACCAAAACGGCTGAATTTATCTCACAGCTGTGGCCGGCCTGTGGCCCGTCTGGAAAAGACAGGCAGTTTCCAACAGAGAGACTCAACCTCAGCTCCAGATAATTGATTAGCCTGCTGTCCAAGCCATGGGTATAGCCACACACTCACACTTGTTCACTCAATTTTCATAATGATGCTTGATATATGAAGGACTTTTGTCAGGGCAGTTCATTAAAAAAGTTCTGCAGACTGTCTTGCTTTAGTTGGGAGTCGCTATAGCAGAGAGAGGAATAGCTAGAGCAGTCATTCATACTCAATAGGACTCTACCTTTAAGGAATTGACCTTTAAAGAACAATCCAGTGGAAAAGCTAAAGGAAATGATTTTCTACTTATCCCAATGCAGTTGATCAGCCAAGACATGTTTGGTGTCAAACTGTTGTTTTAGAATTGGAGGTATGAGGTCAACATTGCTAACAAACACTGGAAGTCAATAGTCTCCCAAACCATTTCTGTTAAAAACCACATCCTGAAATCCAGAGACTGTGTTGTATATCTAGGAGTGTAATTACTGCTCAACAGTATATTTGGTATTTGCCAGATGATAAAGGACATGAGTCCAGAATTAATGGATTCCTTTGAAGTGTTTGCACAAAATCATAGTTTATATTTTTGGGCATATTTGAACACTTACCCTCTAAACCTACTGGGTTGCAGGGGTAGCTGGAGCTTATCTCAGCATTCAGTGGGGGAGATGGCAGGACACACCCTGAACAGGCCACCAAACCATTGCAGGGCAGATACTCAGACATACCATTCACACATACACTTACACCTAGGGGCAATTTAGCACCTCTCATTCACCTTACTGCACATTTTTAGACTGTGGGAGGAAACCAGAGCACCTAGAGAAAACTCACACAGAGACTAGGAGAACCCTGGATGACCTTCCACATAGAAAGGACCCTGGTTGATTGGTTGCCACGGCTGCTGTAAGACGACAGTGCTACCCACCGGACCACAGTGGCATCCATATTTGAACACCAGTCATATAATGTCATGTCAGAGCCTTGTGTACATATATTCATGACATCAGTAGGCACAAAGCACATCAATCAGCCAATGAGCTCATCAGCTCACCAACCAAACAGCACCCAGTATCAATAAAGTGAGCATCCTCTGGCCCAAAACTTGAAAAAAATGGTAGGAAGTATCCAGGCTCCCCTTTAAACTGGCTCTGTCCTGGTCATAATTCAGGTCCCACATACAAGTCAATGTGTTCCGAACACAGTACGACTCACTATGACCTATACAATAAAGTATCTGCAGCTAAACGAAGGGTCAGCCAATAGGATAAGATAGTTTACTCACTTCTTTCCTGAGCACAATTTGGTATCACTCCACTCAAGACGCCAAAGGCAGGGCTAGAATTCCCAACCCTGAGTAATGTAGGTGGAGAAGCGAAGCGAGTACACTCAAATCAATACAGCGTTCGATCACAAGCACATTTTCTGCACAAATGAGCCTCAGCCTGAATATATAGATGAAGAAATGCATCAGCTAGATGCTGCACCCATGCAGCAGTGACTCCCTGAACCCACCTCTTAGCTCAAAGCTGATGTTAACATCTAATTAGAATGTTCCGTTCCACCTTAATGGTTCATCAGTTACACTGTAGCACAGAAGATAACTACTGTACTTTTTAAGGCGGAACAGAACATTAAAAATTAAGTTGCTGAACAGGAAGCTGGCCTCAGCCTTGTTCTCTTAGACACACATGGCACAACAAATACATTAGATTGACGGTATAAACTGTAGATTTTAGGATATATATATATATATATATATCTACAGGGGTTGGACAATGAAACTAAAACACCTGGTTTTAGACCACAATCATTTATTAGTATGGTGTAGGGCCTCCTTTTGCGGCCAATACAGCGTCAGTTCGTCTTGGGAATGACATATACAAGTCCTGCACAGTGGTCAGAGGGAGTTTAAGCCATTCTTCTTGCAGTATAGTGGCCAGGTCACTACGTGATGCTGGTGGAGGTTCGTCCTTCTTGGTGGTATGCTGACATTACCCTGGATACCGTGGCTCTTGATACATCACAAAGACTTGCTGTCTTGGTCACAGATGCGCCAGCAAGACGTGCACCAACAATTTGTCCTCTTTTGAACTCTGGTATGTCACCCATAATGTTGTGTGCATTGCAGTATTTTGAGCAGAGCTGTGCTCTTACCTGCTAACTGAACCTTCACACTCTGCTTTTACTGGTGCAATGTGCAGTTAATGAAGACTGGCCACCAGGCTGGTCCAGTTTAGCCATGAGACCTCCCACACTAAAATGACAGGCGTTTCAGTTTCATTGTCCAACCCCTGTATATATATATATCTATATATGAAAAAAAGATCACTGCAAACACAAAGATTCTGCATGATGATGCTACTTTACTAGCTAGTTTGAGGTTTATTACCAAAAGCCACAGTTTGCATGCGTCGGTTTTAGTACCTACGAGCAGGGGCGTAGCAGCAAATTCTGGGCCCTGTACACTCTCAATGTCAGTGGGCCCCTATCCATGCCAGTACACGAGGAACGTGAGCAAAAAAAATGGGCCCCTCTCCCTACTCGGGCCCTGGGTAGTCAGGTCCACTGTTCCCCCCACTACCACGCCCATTCCTACGAGACTCATCATTCGTCATTATTCCATTTGTAACGTCCAGCTCTTTTAAAGTAAGCAAGCCTTAGGTGTTACTGTGCTAACGCTATGCATCAGGAAATTATGCTAATAATGACATAGTTCTAACTTTAACTTAATTGTGTAAAGGTCTGTTAATGCCAAATCACTTATAACAGATTTGAGTAGCTTATCAAAGTCATTTTTTTGGTGACTATATATTTCCAGTACTTGTTACAACCAATAGCATATTCCATGTCTAAACTCCAAATTAGTAAAACCTGGACACCCAACATGTCTTAGCTCTTTAACTTAGCAAATCATGTAAATTAGATTTGCAGAGCTATACCTTTAATGCTTCACTGTCCTGTCATACTGTTTGGTTATCATCAAGACAAATAGGCAGGGTACATACAGAGTATTTGCCCACTTCAGATCAATGCAGAAGTCATTACAACCTGCAGCCATCTGAATCAACCCACCGCCCACCCCCGCCCATTGTATACCCCCTGGGATTTTAACCCAGAACACTCCCATTCCTGATATGGAACGCTTTTCCACTGAACCAGTATTGTTAATTTTATCCATACACCTATACACCATAAACCTATGGTATGGTTACACAGTGCATAGCAATAGTGGGAGTAGACGATGGTGTCAGCAGTGTATCAGTGTTTAAAGGGTCCAAATGACTGAAATAACCAAATTACTGTTTTGAATAAAAGAGATTGTAATCATGTTTATAGAATGTACCATTGTGGTGTGATTTCACAAACCCATCTTCATTTACATATGGTCTTCCATACAGCCTGCTGCGGTTTTGCCTGCCCAGTCAGACTGAGGCAGTATGTGTTATTGTTGTTGTAGACAGTCTGTAGCACTGGAAAGGATGATGATCGGGATGGTGGGGTCAGATTACGAGATATTTTTGTGTTTCACTATTCTCACTATGTCAGATTACGGAATCATAGTGCCATGAATTCTTGTGCCTTGGTCAGATGACAACACTATAGTATGATGCCGACTAGTCATGACTCACGTCCTTGTGCGAGTTCATAGATCTTAAGGAAGGAGGGTCAAGAAACTGTCACGCATGGCTACAGGAGAGATATGTGTGATACTGGTGATTATGTGTTCTGAAAAAACAGAAAAGAAAGTATATATGATTATTGACCTGTTCCATGCGTACTCAGACATAACAGTATGCCTTATATGAGGCAGATCTGGGCCACAGCCATTAGTCATACTTACTTCTTACGGTATATGGGCCAATGTGTGCCACGTTTGTTAGTGGTAGTACCCATTTTACCCTGTGTGGGCCAGATGTAGACCTCATTTAGATCTGTTAAGAGAGGTCATTTTACAGTGTAAGGGTCAGATTTAGGCCATGTCTGTCAGTAGGTGCTCATTTTACAGTGTCAGGACCAAATGTGGGCCACATCTGTTACTAGTACTTAATTTACAGTGTGTGGAGAACTGGACCTCACCTATTACTTCCTCTGGTTTTACAGCACATGGGCCAGTTTTGGGACGAGGACCCAGCCAGAACTGGGCCAACACAGAACCAAGGTTGTGGCCTACAGAAGGCGCAGATAAAAAATAAATTAAGTAATAAAATAGTACTCCTAAAAAATACAAATAAACATTAAATAAAAAAATCTGACATGCTAGACTTTGTTGTGGGGCTGTTGTGTCACAGATTATGTGGCACATAATGTTCTTCAATTTTGTCCCATTACGCAGCCCATTCCTCATTTCTGATGCTCATACTCTGGTCTAACGTTGGGAATGTATGGGCTATGACAATATTGCTATTTCTGACTGGTTCCAGTCTGAACTGAAGAGTTTGGCCCATACACTTTAGTCTAACACTGCTTTTTGAACAAGGGCATATAATTTGGAAAAGTGTTGTGTACATTGCTAACCCTGGTGCAATGACATGGTGTGTGGTTTTTTAAAAATGTAAAAATAAGCTAACACATCAGAAGACATTTTTGCATATTTTAATGCACAATGCATTGTTTATTTGCTGAGCTTAACATATAGGGGAAACAATAAAATGATATGCAAATTATGGCACCTTCTGTATTTTTGTTTTTTTCACCATATGTTAAACTCAGGTAAAACATAGGAATGTGCCCTTAAGGTTGCAGAAAAGTCATATTTAATATAGTTTGTTATAATGGATGTGTTAACTTATCAAGAGAGATGAATTATGACTTTTGTATACAAACGTTAATGTTAGTGAATAATGTAGAGCATGGCCAGTTTAAAGGCACAGTAACTAATTCTAAGGAAAGAAGAGACATATAGAACAGAAATGTAGAATATGGTACCTTTACCAATGTGGGAGCTCCAGGAATAGCTGGACTTGCATAGTGGGTGCATAGAAGGTGTCTGGAACACCTTTGAGTCTGACACTAACAATTACAAGAGGGAGTTTCATTCCTCCTGCAGCCGGTTCCATTCATTACAGCTCGTGGTTCATTTCCACAGGCTTTCTGAAGATGAATACTTACACTGGGACTGTTCTGTTCCTCTGGGAGCAAGACTCAGCATGCAGAGCCTCAGAAAAGGATCCGATTGAATGGTTCCCGAGAGACGTGTCCAAGTATTGATGTCTCTCAAAGTGGTAGTAAAACACTTCGGTTTCCTGATTTAACAGAATCCTAAGGAACACAGAAAGGCGCACGGGCAGATGTGTGTGTGTTTGTTATTGGGGTTGAAAGAGGGAAAAGATGAGTTTGAATTAAAGGCTAACAAGGAGAGAGTCATCAGGGACAGAAAGGTTTTAGGCCTGTGAGAGCTGTTTCCATTTCTGCTTTCTACATGGGTCCAAGTATAGAACCTGAACTCACAAAGACTCAGATGGGGATGTAAATGCAACTTTAGCTTCCCTCTAGAAAGACTACAGTCCAAACAGAACAGATAAATGATCGAGGTTTGACCCAAAGTGACGGTTTCTAAACAATTTAAATAAACCCTGCTTCCTGTAACTTGGATCAGACAAATTCAGCCTATAGCTTTGTCCAAACTTAAAGGGAACCCAACTGTACATGTTAGAGTATTTGTGTCATTTCTCCAATATTTTCGCTGCTTAGAAAGTTTTTGTTAATATTGAGTTATAAATATATAATGAATCATTTAGTGCTGATTATTGTTGCTGTAGTGAAATTTAAAAAAGGAAAAGGCATCATAGGCTGTAGCTACACTGCCGTCTGACCAGGATAAATCAGCACAGACCAGCGTTTTTCAATGGGACAACCACAGGAGCAACTTACAGGAGATGAATTTTCAATAGGGACACACTAGACCTCAACTAGGCTAGCTTCAGTTAGCTAATTATGTAGTTAAGCAAAATAAGTTCGGTAGCTTGGATGGCTTTATGGTCAGCTAGATAACTGAAACGTCATGGGTTACCTCATTATTACTAAAAATACAACCACAGTTTAAAGTTTATTAATACTTAGATAGCCGATGCCAAAAATGTTAAATTCCCTAACTGAAAGCAAGGAGGTTGTGGGTTCCATTCCCAGATTGTTTATCAGTACCTTACTACAACATTTACTGTGTGCTATAGCTTTGACTGCACTATCTGCGGTACATTAGGCCCGTGTCCCTCTAGCAGTGAGGAGCTTCTTATCTAGTGTGTGGTAGCCTCTAGATGGCTGCAGTAGTCTTTCTGTACCTCCTTCATAGGACTTTTCATTAAACTGACCAAAAATATTAAATGCAGGTTTTCATTTCATCACTGTCCAAAGAAAAACAGGTATCTCCAAAATGGCAACTTCACAGGAGAGGCCAAAAACCTCATTTAATTTGAATGGACGTCTATGGAACCAGACGTCTTTCCAAGCAGTTTTGGGCCACTTCTGTTGGTCCGTTCTTTATGAGATTCACAGCCAGTGTAAACAGCACCTCATGTGATCCAATGAGGCATAAAACTAAAAATCAACAAAAATGGAGATACATGTTTTTCTTTGGACAGTGACGATTTAAAAAAATGTATGGCTTTTATATACAGGGGTTGGACAATGAAACTGAAACACCTGTCATTTTAGTGTGGGAGGTCCCATGGCTAAATTGGACCAGCCTGGTGGCCAATCTTTATTAATTGCACTTTGCACCAGTAAGAGCAGAGTGTGAAGGTTCAGTTAGCAGGTAAGAGCACAGTTCTGCTCAAAATACTGCAATGCACACAACATTATGGGTGACATACCAGAGTTCAAAAGAGGACAAACTGTTGGTGCACGTCTTGCTGGCGCATCTGTGACCAAGACAGCAAGTCTTTGTGATGTATCAAGAGCCACGGTATCCAGGGTAATGTCAGCATACCACCAAGAAGGACGAACCTCCACCAGCATCACGTAGTGACCTGGCCACTATCCTGTAAGAAGAATGGCTTAAAATCCCTCTGACCACTGTGCAGGACGCAGTATATGTCATTCCCAAGACGAACTGACGCTGTACTGGCCGCAAAAGGAGGCCCTACACCATACTAATAAATGACTGTGGTCTAAAACCAGGTGTTTCAGTTTCATTATCCAACCCCTGTATATACTAACAATAATGTAAGAGAGAAGCCAATATGCTTATTAAAAGCTAACTTACTAAATTGTCCTGCTGAGTTCAAGTGTGTGTTTAAATATGTATGTCTGTGTATCTGCTCTGTGATACTGGCCTGTCCGGATTGTCCCCTGCCTTTCTTTTGGTGGGCACTGCGATACGCTCCAGGACCCCTGTGGCCCAGGAGGGTAAGAGGCATAGATGATGAATGATACTCGAGTTTGGATCAACATTTCAGGTCCCTATTAAAGCTCCAAATCAAAGCTTGGAACATGATTTGGTCAATGCCGTATTTGATGCTGTGCTGATTAAGCTTGCATCAAGCCTTTGAAGGGGTAAAAATTAGTTTCACTCTCAATTCAAAAGTTGTCTTAGTCAGCCTGTCCAAAGAAAGGAAACTGGACAAGTTCTGGACGCCAGCCCCCTTAGCTCTACACTTCCACACCTCTCTCAACTCAAGGAGACATGATATGGCTGAGATTTCAAAGAGGGGTGTTTGCTGCCAAGAGCCAGCGCTCTTTCAGCCATTTCAGATGAGCTTGTAAGGGCCTAGGGAGATAGGGACACCTGAGATTATTGGAATACAGCCCAGTCCTATCTCTGGGGTGGCCTTTGGTTTCACACTTCACTCCAGACCATCGTGCTGTTCACATTGCTGCCCAAATCTGCTTTTGGCCCAGAGGGCAATCAATTTCAGGTCCTGGGACTGGTACCAAAAGCGTGTAGCCTTGCGATCATCAACTCGTAGAGAGAACATTCAAACTTATAGTCCACTTATCTTCACCAACGCTGTGCTTTAGTGTTTTAGGATCAGACTCTGATGTGAGATCCTGGGCCTCCTGAGAGCAATTGCTTCTGTCTCCTTTTTAATCATAACATCTATTATCTAATTAACCTTACTGCTAACAGCCAGAGCTCATGCTGGGAAATATGGGGCAGGGTGGGGTTGGAAGGGGGAGAACTCTATCTCATAAACAGCACAGGCAGCCCTGGACCCTGCAGAACTGATGAGATGAAGCAAGAGCCTAAAATACATTTCACCAGCAGAGACAAATAGAGGGGATATGTCCCAGTACCTATCCTGCATTTCAATACTGATTTTACATTCCCTCGCCAACTTCGCCTCACAACTCGGAAACGCAGAGCAGCTGTGTTTTTCAATAGGAACAAGCTGCCCTTGCAGGAACAGAATTTTCAATAGGGACACACAAGACGTCAAACTAGGCTAGCATCAGTGAGCTAATTAGCTAGCTAAGCAATCTTTGTTTTCCAAAAATCTGAGCATAATGTACATAGACCTTCAGGTTTCGAATGGCATGTTTGTTGTTGCTAGCTAGGAGAATGAAAGGATACGTGTGATCAACTCAAATCATTGAAATGCAAACAGTCATCATGGTTACATGCCCTACAGATAAACTTGTAGTAGACTTGTAGGTGGTAGTAACTTAAGTAAGGCTCCTGCAAATGGCATGAGGGTGATGAGGATATAAATACCTGCAGCGTGTGAGCGACGGGATTCATAGATTGAAAAGAGGTGGTACAGTGCAGTGAATTTCTTGTCTGATGTGTGGAAAATGGGTCCAAAGCAGATTGGTCACAGGGAGTGGTTGCATTAGGGTGTGCCAAAGGCCATAGTCTGAAGGAAGCAGCTGAATTTGCAGGTATATGAAAGCGTATGGTCGTACAGGTCTACCAGCAGTGGCAAAAATCCCAGTCTACAGGAAACTCTAGACGGCTGCAGTAGTCTTTCTATATCCCCTTTATAGGATTTTCATTATAATGACCAAACTCTGACAAAAATGATTAAATGCAGGGTTTTCATTTTAAAGAACTGTCCTCAGAATTGTGCCACAGAAGGCATCCACCAAATCTGGCCCAACTGCTCAATTCTTTGTTGCAAGAATGGGTGAACATTAATGTGGCCTACATCTAGAAACTTGTCCAGTCCAAAAATCGAATTGCAGCTGCTATTTGTGCACATGGAGGTTTTTACACACTATTTCAGTCACGGGTGACTATTTTTTGGCAGGTTTACTTGACTTTCATACTACAATATTTTTATATAGCATGTTGAGTGTGAAAAATGGAAAAAACCTTTGAAACTCTAAAAGACAAAAGGCCAAAGGCAAATTCAGGAAGCTGTTTAGGAAAAATGCTATTATTCTATATCCAAAAACTGCAAAGGAATAGCATTAGAACCCAGATTTTATTGCCTTTAATCATACCACAAACCTTCAATTAAAAGCAGTCAATAAGAAAAAAAAAACACACCCTCATACAGTCATACCTCTTGAAGTAGACAGAGGTCAAGTGTATAGCGAAGAGAACAGTGTATGCCCTGTAACTGGAGAAGCTTTTAGCTTTGGTTTGTGCTCAGATGTTCTTCTGCCCTTAATGTGTTATTAGCTAAAAGGACTGGCCTCTCCAGTTCATGTTGTCCATGAAAGCAGCTTGTTGATCTCAACAGATTTCTTTTCTTTACTTCACGGTCCTCAGGTTAACCTCCATTTAAACTAACCAATTAGAGAGAGAGAGAGAGAGAGAGAGAGAGAGAGGGAGAGAGAGAGAGAGAGATAGAGAGGGAGAGAGAGGGAGAGAGAGAGAGAGAGAGAGAGAGAGAGAGAGAGAGAGAGAGAGAGAGAGAGAGAGAGAGAGAGAGAGAGAGAGAGAGAGAGAGAGAGAGAGAGAGAGACAGACAGAGAGAGAGACAGAGAGAGACAAAGAAAAGAAAGGAACCGGAACAGAAGGACAAAAGGAGGGTGATGGAGACATGAAGAAGGACTACAGGAGGCACAAGGCAGTTTCTTCCAGTGACTTTACTACAGATCTTTTTAAAGGGGTTTGGTCTGGCTAGGCTAGATAAGAGATTGTGTGCCCAGTGTTGCCTTTATTAAATGGTGAAGAAATCGCCTTTAATGTTAATTACTATTGCCACGTTTGTTTTTTCAATAAATTAACAGAATTCTATTTTCAAATACATTAAAAACAGATAGAGAAATAGCCTTTTTGGCCATTCGTGGGGAACGGCCTGTTTTACCTGGGTCCAGGTGTGTTCTTCTGGCTATATAATAACCAAGCAATGTGGGATATTAGGCCAAGAAAAGCAAGCTCAGAATAACAATGAGCCAAAAAAGTGGAATAAACAATAAACAAATAAGATCTTTCCAGAGCTTTTAAAACTTTCATTACAGGTGCTGTAGAAGGGAAAGACAAAAACTTTAACTTTGACTTAAACTGACCATAGCTGGAAATAAAATTACTGTAGAATAACTGGTTCATATCCATCCAAGCAAGCTCTCAATCTACTTGTATCAATACAAAATACAATGGTTCAAAATCCTTAGACGGCGATATGGTTCGTTTTGAGCAAAAAAAATGTTCCAAAACTATTGTTTCAGAAATTCTGACCACATCTAGGTGTTTGTGACAGGGGATTGGCTTGGCATTTAAGAATGCCTGGAGAGATAAATACACATTCTTGTGGCAACCATTAATGATGTAGTGATTGTACAAGGTAAGTTCAGTGTTATCCTTGGTGCAGGCCATATAGTGTGTTTTGTTATTTTTGTACATGTGGGTTAAAATGCAGGAATTACAAAAACTTTTCTCTCTTGTGCCTGTGGTAAGCCCTTCCTGCTTTTCAAAGAAAACTGTTTTGTGGGCTCCTCTCGGCCTTCTCAACAATTATACGTCTTTTTGTCATATCCTTAACATGTGAATAAGTGTGATCCCGTCGGCAACTCATCACCTTACATAAAAAAAAACTTGGCTTTGGAACCCTACCGGTTGTTGGTGTTTGGTTAGGGTTTTGGATTTTATTCTTGTTGGGGTATGTATATGGACTGGGACTTTTTTACGTTCCTAAAATGCTAACATTATATATTACTACTTTAATCTTTCTTTTATAGGTACTTTTTAACTGGTGATTTTAGTGTCATTGCTCTGGTACTGTCTGATAAGGATCAGTTCCCAGATTTATGCCCCAACATTATCCTGCAGAATTTCCTGATACCATTCAGAATTCATAGCTTTATTAAAAATAAATAATGGCACAATGTCACATACCTCTGGGGTCAAGTAAGCAGCCAAAACAAAGCCCTCACTGCACCCCACCATGTTTTCCATGGATTGGAATAATGAATTTCTATTATATGAGCTAAAGAGGGTTTTTTGCCTTATCTATGTAGATTTATTTTAATATTCCTCTAGCTCATCCAGGTGATCTTCTCCCTGGAGAGCAGTGGATTTCTCCATGCTGTCATTCCATACATACTATTGTTGTTTAGGGTTTGCCTGATTGTGAAGACTGACCTTAGATGCTACCCTGGGGCCCTTTTTCATTGCCCACAAAATTCTATGCCTGTCTTTGATCTATTTTTGTTGGCTGATCAACCTGGCAGTAGATTGGTGAACTCCAGCCTAGTATATGGGTACCCACTTCCCTATTTTGAGGAACTATGCTCATTTTCAAAAATCATAATATGATCTACCAGAATAGAGTTACATTTACATGGCTTTTAGGTTTTACACGAGAATTGTTTTCTCTATCCCCCTTATTTGAAAAACATAATGACTTTGTTTTTGGAGCTTCTGTGTTCTTTTAAAACCCCGCCTCCTAAATAAACGGCCTTTTTTGTACAGGTAGGCAGATTTTACATTTACCTTTATTTCAAAAAACAGAAGGGGGGGGACCAAAAAGAAGGGGCATTTCTAAAGCAAAGCCGGGAAAAAAAAAATAGTTTTCTTGTGGAAGAGGGAGTTTTTTAATCCCTCTGCGGTTTACTTTGGTTTCTTTATAAAAGGTTGCGGATAAACCATTACAACATAAACACAAAAAAAGTTGCTAAAAAAAGACTAAGTAAAAGAGGGAAAAAAAGTTGAATTTAAAAAAACAAAAAAACAGGTCCTCTTTTAAACTGGACCAAAAATTTCTTATGGGTGGGGTAGGTAAAAAAACTTCAGGGACTCATTCGGATAGGACCTTGTTTTTTGACCCCAGACTGCAAAAACAAACATTTGCCCTATAGAGAAAAACAGCTTAGGCGCTGGCACGAACTAGGGGGTGGGGGACCTAGACGCTACTGTACAAAAACTGCTAAAACGATTGGGGAGACAACATCAAGATCAGGTGAGTGTCTAAAATTTGGCTCAAGCCAATCAGAATTAATAACCTAAACAAAATTTAGTTTGTATTAATAAAACTGTTTTGGCCATGGATTCTGGACCTGAGTTAATACTTTGGAAACCCCTTTTTAGCATAAATGTTAAAACGGCTTGATAAATATTTCATAGAGAGAGAAGGGCTAGCTGATGAGTTTTGGGTAGCCAGAGCATGAGAGGCGCAATTTATGTTGAAGGATTATGGCAATGAGGGAAATTATTTTAATATGGAGGAGGAGGGCTCATCCAGAGGGTCTTATTTAGGAGATTTTGGGACGTGCGACAGGAAGGGCTAGGCACACTGGGAGAGCAAAAACCAACCCATTTTACCGCCAAAACCTACTGGCTTGGACAGACCAACTTTTCAAAACAACACGGAACAGCAGGCTGATGTGTGTGTGGTGTGTGTGTGTGTGTGTGGGAGAGAGAGAGAGAGAGATAGAGAGAGAGAGGGGAGAAGGAGGGGATGAGAGGAGGAGGAAAGGGAGAGAGGACGAGGAGATCGAGAGACGGGAGAGGAGAGAGGGAGAAAGACAAAGGAAAAGAAAGGAAAAAACCGGAAACAGAAGGGGGGTACGTGTGTGTGGGTGTGTGGTAGAGAGAGAAGTAGAGATGTGGGAGAGGAACGAGGTGAAGGAGATGGAGCAGGAAAGAGGGGGATGAGAGAGGAAAAGGAGAGAGGGGGAGGAGAAGAGGAGAGGTGGAAAGATGGACGAAGAGAGAGCGAGAGGAGGACAGGAGAAGAAGGGGGGGGGAAAGAGGAGAGAGGGAGGGAGAGAAAGGAGAGAGAGGACGGGAGGGATGTGAGAAGGGACCGGACGAGAGGGAAGGAGAGAGAGAGAGGAGAATAGGTAGACTGGAGAGAGGAGGAGAGGGGGAAGAGGAAGAGAGAGGAGAAACAAGAAAAGAGGACAAAGGGGAAACCGGAACAGAAAGGACCGGGGTGTGTGTGTCTGTGTTGTGTGGGAGAAAGAGGAGAGGGAGGGAAGAGAGAGAGAGAGAGAAGAGAGGGAAGGAGGAGGAGAGACAGAGGGGAGGGAGAGAAGAGAGAGGAGAGAGAGGGGGGGGGGGGACAGAGAGGGAGGGGGATGAGAGAGAGAAGGAGAGAGGGAGAGGGAGAAGGGAGAGAGAGGAGAGAAAGGAGGAGAGAGGAGATAGTCGTGGAAAAGGGAGAGGGGGGGAGACGGGATGAAGGAGGTGGAGAGAGAGAGGAGAAGAGAGGTAGGAGGAGAGCGAGGAAGGAGAAGATTAAGAGAGGAGAGGGAGCGGGAGGGGAGGGCTGGGACGTGAGGTGAGAGAGGGAGAGGAGAGAAGAGATCGACGAGAGGAGGAGAGAGTAGAAGAGTAGGAGGGGAAGAGGGAAGAGAGAGAGAAGGAGGAGAGAGAGATGGGAGAGAGAGACGCAGGGAGGAGAGAGAGGATCGGAGAATGGCGAGGAGGAAGAGGGGGGAGTAGGGAGAGTGAGAGGGAGAAAGAGGAGTGATTGGACTGAGACGAAACGATATCATATTCAGGAGGGAAGGAGGAAGGAAGAGAGGAAACCAAATTGAGAGGAGGGAGAGAGAGGTAATGAGTGCACGAGAGTATGCATGAGGAGAAGGGTGAATCGCACCCAGAGAAGGGGGACGGAGACTAACATTGGACTCATGAATAGAATCTGGGAGGGCTGTAGAGACGAGAGAAACAGAGATAACGTCTTCGGATGCACATGATCTTGGGTTTTCAAGACCGATCCATGGGAGAGGACAAGAGACCAAGAGGTGGGGACATGAGGAGGAATGGATAGATAAAATAGTGGAGAAGGAGAGGACAAGTGGAGAAAGAGGGACAGAGAAAAGAAAGGAAACGGAAACAGAAGAAAACCAGGAAAGGGTAGGGTGAAGGGGAGACAATGAAAGTAGGGGACTACAGGAGGATTAGGGGAAGGGGACTTTGTGTTTGATTTACAGGGCTTTTATTTGTGGTGTGGCTGGGCCAGGGGGGGACGTGGGTAATGTAGTTTTTAGGGTGGATATGAGGCAGGCGGGCTGAGGTGCCACTTGCCTGGCCCGTCATGAGGGGGACACATCAAATTTCGCCACCTCCAGAAATGCCAACTGGCGGGATGCACCTGTTTCAGAGCGAGTGAGGGTGATTAAAAACATCTTGATTTGTCTTTAGGTTTCCCAACCCTCGGCGGCCCACCCCACACATGTGCGACCTCACCACAAAAACACCACACCACGGGCTTTGCTCTGCTGCCAGTGTTTTGTTTGAGGAATAATTTATCGGACAAAAACTCCATTTCATGCCACACCATAGAAAACAGGAATTGGGACACCCCATTTATTTGAAGACCAGTTGTATGGGGGACAGCTCCAAAAAAAAACAAATGTTTTGTTTTAATGTGGGGGGGACATTCACATAATTCATAAGTGATCTGTTATCTAGTGTATCTCATTGTTTTTATTTACTTATTAATCCCTGTAAAACGCAAAGTAACTATTTAAGAGGGTGGAAGGAAAGGCGACCGGAGGGAGGGAGGACGGAAACAACAAAGAAGAACCTAGGGAGTTTACACATCAGGGGCGGAAACGATGCGGGATGTTACAAAAACCCACAAACCAAAACATGGAGGAGGGAAGATTCTCCACAATTGAGGAAAATAAACAACATAAACAAAACCAATTGTGCAGTATATCAAAATTTGGCCAGGATGTGGTATTAATCAAATTAGCTGAATAATTTCCACTGTTCACTAAAGGCAAAAAAAAAAAATATATAATATAGGGGAAAATTTGAACATAAACGGTATTACCAAGAAAACCCCCAATGTAAGGGGAAAATGGATTAGTGTTTGGTGCACTTTCGCAACCACTATCTTTACGTAGAACAAGGGGTTGTGGGGGATGAACCCAAACAAATGTTCAGAGGGGAAAAACCTTTTTTTTAACCACCATTTTATGCTAGGAGTTGGTCATCAAGTGGACTTGGTTTTCCTGATTAATCGATGTTATCTTCATCAAAGTAGCACTGTCAAGTGTGAAAATGGGAATCCGTAGGCATAGGATCCCAAAAAAACAAGAAACAACATAAAAAAAATACAACCAGGCTGGGGACTA
>JAMWET010007365.1:20000-37396 GCA_024036415.1 Prochilodus magdalenae | reverse complement strand
CTCCTGATTGCACAGTGCTGTTGATTGTCTAGTTCGTTTCATGTTAACCCTGTCACTAAAGAAAGCAAATTTGGTGTCTTGGGCTGATTGACTACATTTGTGAAAATTGGAAAAGTTTCATTTAATCACAGAATCAACTCTTTAAATTAGACCTGCAGGTCTAAAATCCTGATATTTATACCCAAATAACATTAAAAACAGCAGAACAGCCCGATTTCCACATGCTTCATAATTCTACCATATGAAGGCTCATGCCAAAATGATTTTCAAACTTAATTAATGCCATGGATTTTCAGTTGCAGATGTATCGACTACATACAGACTATCATATGTTGTGCGTCCAACTCTGAAGCTTGTGTCGGATTTCTTACTTTTTGGGAAAAGGTGGCCGTTCACTGTCTGTCATCACAATGAACGTCACTCTCACGCAGTCGGAATCTTCGCAGTAAAAGCATTCATCCTGAGGACCAGAGACATACGTGTGGTCACTTGTGGTCCTTTTTCACAGTTTTCAGCGCAAATAAACTCATTATGAAGAGATATGGTACTCTTTGCGATATTCCTCCATGGTCTGCTGCTGGCCAACGAGAAGATCGCGAACTTTACACCTACTCCAGCGCTTTCTCTCTGGGTCCAATCAGATACGGGATCAGCAGCGTCAGACCTAAGAGGAGAAAAGAGAAGGAGAGAACGTATTCAGGGCCTACTCCTGTACAGTAGTTGGGAAAATGCATCAGAGATTTTGATGAACTCTCTGTTCCAGAAATCTCCTTACCCCCATAATTCAGAGATCCAGTACACATCTATGGACTTCTTCCCCTGTTTTGTCTGGGAAGATTGGTGTGGATCGCACCTGCTTTGGATTGGGGGCTGGTGCGTTTTTCTTCCTCTGGGGCAGAGCACAATAATAACAAGCAGAAAGTATAAGACCCATGCTTTTTAAAAGAAGCTTTTCAACCAAATGGTTTTTTCCATGTAAACACAGAAATGCTAAAGCTGAGTTGGTACGTTGTGCTGGCTGTAGCACAGGTTTTTCATCCTAACAAGTAGAAGCACCCCTGATTTCATGGGTCTCATCTTGAGACCCGCTGCACCATGTGTGCTCCTGCTTTTTTGAGCGAGCAACCTGGTACCTACGCTGGCTCTTGAGGACAGGCGGACACCCTCTTTCCAGGATTGTGTGTAGCCCAGCTCTGGATGAGAGCGTCAGCTAAATGCCATAAATGTAAATGATAGAACCTTGTCCCATGAAGCTCACTCATCCCACCTTTGCTGAGCTTATCCCACGTCTGAAAACAGTGAGGTGCTTAAGGTTCAGGTTTAACAGCAGTACTAAGAGAGTTTCGTACCTGATTCTCCTTCTGATACCCCACTGTGGTCTGACTCGACTGCCTCGTCGGCTTCAAACGCCTGGTTTGCTATCAGATGAAAAACAACAGTTACGTGCTGAAGAACTTTTTGAAGCTTTGCTTGAAAAACGTTAATATTCTACTATCACACACCTTCACACTGCAAATCCTCTGAAATGTCAAGTCCGTCCGCCATCCGGAGAACACATACACCGTAGTTGGAATCAAAAGTATCACTACGAAGAAAAAGAGAGAAAGAAAGAGAGACGGCATGTTAAGTAGGTTCACAACTTCAAAACAGAAATCTGTAACTGAGTACTTTACTACATAGTTCAGAGCTCGGTTTCATGTGAAGCTGTGCGTTGTACAGAAACACACCGTTTGCTTTTAGTAGGTGATGGGAACCAGGACTTACCGTGTGCACGTACGGCCATTTCACTTACTATTCAAAAAGAACTGTCAACCGAGAATTATGGAATATGTAATATTTACATTTACGGCATTTAGCTGACGCTCTTATCCAGAGCGACTTACAAGGTTAATCACATTACAGGTGGGCCAATGTAGTGTTAGGAGTCCTGCCCAAGGACTCTTATTGGTGTAGCACAGCATAGTCACCCAGACCGGGATTCGAACCCCAGTCTCCCACGTGTGGTGTTGGCTAACATGGGTATTGAAAAAATGGTAAACTACTCTCCTTATACTACATTACTTGTTGCTGTGTGTAATATAATATCCTGACTTATTAGCTAGCTGACTAAATTATTAGTTGTAAAAACCTTTTCCCCTACTCATACTCAACTGATCAAAGAGGTCATGCAATATCCTAAACTGGAAAAGACATTCTCTAACTCTCTTCAAGGGTCTAGGTATGGTTTATAAAAATCTTTCATTAAAAGACCTTGATAAAGTAAATAAAAATAAATAAATGCTTTCTTTTTTTGCTGCCTCTCTGCGGTTCTAAAGCGAAAGTCATTATATTTATAACCATTTTGTAACAGCTATATCTGCTGTAAGCGCTATAATTTATTTTCTCATCTTACAGCACCTTCTCAAGTTCAGAATCCTAATCCACTTGATGGAGGTTAATGATTGCTATCTGTTGGCAGGATATAAGCACAGCTGAGACATAAACATGTGATGTAAATACATGAACAAAGTTTTCGTAACCTCCATCAAACGGGATTAGAATTAATAACTGCGGCTCCTGCCGTTAAACAGTTTCCACTGAAGGCTTTAGGCACTATTCCTCCTAACACACACCCACAGGTCTCCTCATTATCGTCCACCATCACGGCAGTGTTATTATTTATGTTTACAGATGCAGGTGACGAGAGGGAATAAGACCGAAGGGGTCATGCCGAGGATTTTGTTGACTGAGATTTTTTTTTATCACAATCATTTTGTGATATGAATATTATTTTTACGGGATGCTTATAACTACAGAGAAAAAATCTTAACCCCACAGTATTCCTTAATTCCCTTTTTCTCTCATAACACATTTGGATTGAAAAAAAAAAAAACCTTCCCCTTTAATACACTATGTCAAATGTTGACTTTACTTACTATATGGTGTTAACATAGTCCTCCAGACTGGAGGGGTCGCATTCCTTCCAGTTAGTCTTGAACCCCATGAACAACGTATTAGGCTTCATTTTTCCCAGACCGGAAGCCTGTTGAGAGATTAAAGAAATATGACTAAATGTAAATTAGGGCAAAAAAAAAAGAGGGGAAGGGGTCATTCTCCTGAAGGGGACTGTTACCTGCATCAGGAACCGAGCCCCCTCTCTTAGACTGTCTGCTTTGAAAGGAGTGTAGAAAGATCTGACCTTCCTCTGGTTAAGCCATTTCACCAGTTGGTCTGTGTTTCGCTCGGATACGGACTTGTCATCGTCCTGCGGGGAAACGAAAGAAGGTTGGCCTACGTTCATGCCACTTTCCGGATTTATGGATGTATGTGAACGTAAAGTCATCTTACTCACCATAAGGATGTCACCACAGATCATGAGACTGATGTTTTTAGTGAATGTGCCCACAAAGTCCACTAGAGCCGGACGCAAGTGAGGAGGACCAGTCAGAGCCAGACACTGTGGTCTGAAAAAACAGAAGCAGGTAAATGGCATCGCTAGAAAAACCTCAACCGGCACAAGGAGGGTGAGATTTTGAAAAAGCATGATGCATTAAAAACATAAACGATGTGATACACAGACAAAATGGTACAATTTTCAGTTTTACCTGAAATTTTTGACATGGTCCTCCACATTTGCAAGAGAGACAGAATAAGACAGAGCCATGCTGTAGGAACCAGCCTGGACCGACGAGCCCCAGTTGACCTCTAGAAAATAAAGGAAAACATTACTGTTCAGGTGTTTCAGCCACACCTATTTCTAACAAGGGTGCTAACATAGCTAACACATAGCCATGCGGCCTCCATAGACAAACACTGGCTGTAGAACAGGTTGTACTGAAGAGCTCCGTGGCTTTAAATGCGGCACTGCCACAGGATGACACCTGTACCACAAATGAGTACAGACAACTTTATATGCTACCCCTATTAAATGGTAGCATCAGCTTAACCACAAGGTCGTAGACCATGCAAATGTAGACTGCCCCCAACCACAGATTGCCCCCTGCATACCAGAATGCAGAGAGCCAACAGTAAGGTTTGGTGGAGGGGGTCTGGGGGTGTTTTCATGGTTTGGGCTCAGACACTTAATATCAATCATGTCCAAATGCCATGGTCAGGTGTAACGGTCCAGTGTACACAGACCATATACTGTATTCCATGTGTGTCTTTTTGGCACTTCTTATATCTTATTCTACAGATGTCTGCTGATATCAGTCAGACATGAATGAGTCTCTCACCTGGTTTCTTGTAATTGACGTATCCAAACAGGAATGCGATAATGCCAAACGTAATCAGAGCTGCCCACCAGGTGAGCAGGAACATCAGCACCACAGAGATGATGGCTCCGAACAGTGCGGTCCACCACCTGTAATACTTGAATGATGGCCTCCAACCTACAGCGCAGTAAAGGTACAGTCAGAAGAAGAAGTGAACTGGCCTTCATCAACATATGGCAAAGTAGAATGTTTGAGCTTAACTAATAAAGAGTGTTTCAGGCTGGGCTGCTTATTCAGTAAGGCCCAATACAGGACAGCCAAACAGACCTCAGATAGACAAAACCAAAACTAGTCCATGACAAGTTCTAGACTACTGTGTGTGTGTGTGTGTGTGTGTGTGTATGTATATCTACAGTTTCCATTTAGCCATAACCATAAAAGAGCATGTAGTTCTACAGTCTGAAGTTGATCTGTTCCTCTTGGGCCCACTTTACCTCTTCCTACATGGTCATGATGCCCACAAATAAGTATAGTATATAACACCATAAGTATTTAAACTATGTATTTATGTTATGAATCCCGTTTACTGTATAACACACATGCACAGAACAGGGGAAATGGTGACCTTCTCAAATACGTCTTGGAAAGGAAAATGTATTACTTTGCAATAATGAAATGAGGTCCTGTGGAGGGTTACAGGCTCCAGGTCGAAGCGTTCACTCACCTGGGGAGTTGGTGATGGAGGCATGGAAGCAGCTGAAGTTGATGAGGGCATAGGAACACAGAAAGAAATTGGAGATCAGAGGTGCGATGACGTTCAACTGGGCTATAAAAAAAAACGAAGGAATAGTTGCATTAAGCTGTTACAGATAACAGTAGACAACATAGGATTTGAAAAATGAAGTGTTTCCATCCACTACAGTTATGCAAAGAACCTGCAGATGACGTAGGTAGGCAGCCACAATTTAAAACTGCATAGAAACAAGCAAAATTGGGATGTTTTAACTCCAAATACACATTTACCATCTTTTTATGAGGTTTTAATGGGTCTAAAATCCCTGTGCCAATTTAGTCCACAGTTTCACGAGCACACTGTACAGACCCATTTTTCAAACAAGCTTCAAATTCACCACTTGAGAATGTTAATAGCAGCCTGCAGAAAGCTATGCTCCATCAAGAGAACCAAACATTTCCAGTAACTGGTCATCTGTGCCAACTGATAAGAGAATCACCACTGTGTTAGACAAGCTGGGCACTTGTGTGGAGTACTGTGCTGTGGGTGGAACATTTGGTACAAGCATAGCAGCGTTTACCATAGTGTTCATGCTGTAGGCCAAGCATTAAGATCAGGTGGAAGGAAATCATGTGATTTATGATATTACTATTCATTCAAAAAGTCATTTTCCATCAGTCTTTTCCATGTTTCTGCTCCAGTGATACTGCATCTTTCCACCTTGTCCTAGCGTACCTCGTTTATTCAGTATTTGAGTGTTTTTGTACAAACTACTTGCTGTTTCATTCTGGGATTTTTTTTTTTTTGTATATTCAAAATTAGCAAAAACCTAACGGCCAGTAAACACTTTAAAAATTAACCTGTTGGGTTTTGTAGTTTTAACAATACGTCTGAGCCCCTCAGAGCTACTGCTCTGCGAGTTTACTTTGTTTGGTCAAGTGTAGAAGCTGTTATTGATATTGGGAGCAGTCTAGAGAAACAGCCCTTCTGAAATTACCCCCTTGGGCGTGTGTATCCAAGGATGATAATGACCAGTCTCAAACAGATGATGCTAGTGTTTAGCATGTTGCAATCGATCCACAGGTCAGATAGAAGTCTTGTGTGCGAAAGCCAATCAGCAATAATGAGCCCCTCCTTCAAACGAGCCTAGAATTGGTTCTGGGTGTGGAGTCACGTATTCGGGACAAGTGTGAAAATCACATAGCCTTTTCTACACACGGAAATAACACTAGCCCATTCAGCCGACAACAGTTAAGCTCCACCTATTCATGCTGAAGTTATAAGGAGTGTTTTGGCCTGGACTGCTTTTTGAATGAGGCACAGTGCAGGACAGCCAATCAGAACAGAACTCATCTAGATGCATCTACCTGTCTTAAAGGCACAGCAGTATCAGTGTTGTGATGCGCCGCCTGGTTTATAAATATCTAGACGTGATTGTTGTTTCAGATGTCTATCACAGCACACTGGATGCGAATACCCTCACATTAAATCCCGGATACTCACCAATCAGAATGAATGCCAGAGCAATAAAGTACGTCAGGAGGTAGCCACGCAGTGGCTCATCGTTCTTCCCATAACCCTTGCCAAAGAAGCCTATGTAGGGGTAAATGTTGTCCCTGCAGAGACACTAAAACAGCAACAAACAATAAATACGTCTGCAACATTCTCTTTCCAAAGCATGCACAGGCACCAGTGAATGGTGAGGCTTCTTACCTGGAAGACTTTAGGGGCTGAGACTAGGAAGGCGAGGGCTGAGGACAGGCTGGCTGCGAACACCCCAGCGGTGATCAGAGGGCCAAGACCTGAGATCAAGCTGAGCACCTTAAATAACAAAACATGTGTCTTCCATCAATGTGTATCCTTAAAAATGAGGAAACATTGTTTAAGTAGTAAACTACATCCACTGAGACGAACCTGCGAAATGAGCCACTAACCCAGACGTTTAACGCTTGTGATATGTGACATCACATCCCTGTTTCACACACAGGCGTGCCAGAGAGTCGGCATTTCACAATTCCTAGGCAACGTATGTGTGAACTGGCAAAAAAGTTCCAGGTCTTCTTTAATGAAATAATTTCAGCCACCAAGTGAATCATCCCCAAAAGAGTTGATTAAAAGTCGTACCTGAAAGTTGTTGGCAAGGCCGAAGGAGCAGGAGTGAGTCTGTTCACAATGAGTAAAGTTCCAGCCTAACTTGCATCCTAAACCTTCGCAATCTCCAGTAAAGTTCACCGGCAAACTGTCATTGACGTTCCCAGAGGCATCTCGCACCACACACGCTCCTACCAGAGTGGGAAAAAAAGACAAAATGCAAAAAACAATTAAACGAGCAGTAAATGTCTAACTTTATGTCTAAATACAAATCTCATAGGCAGCTCTACACGTGCATGTGCTGACAGCTGAAGATACAGGATCAGACTCCACCATATGGATTACCATTTTAGTTTCTATGTATAAATTACTGTGGCCGAGAAGTGCAAAACAAATTAACATTCCAGAAAACAAAAGTAAAAACTAATTTACAAAAAAAAAACAAAAACCCAACAACAAGAAATTTTACATAAACCACCCTCCCCAAAAAAATGTAAGTAAAAAAAGTAATGCAAGTTTAAAAACTAACATTACCAGTACCGAAACACTGAATTCTGATGGAAAGGGCGGGTCTAACACACAGGAAGTGCTTGTTGTGGACTGTTGTCAATCAGTTTGGCGGTGGTAGAGTGAAAGAGCAGACGGAAGACAGAGAAAAACAGGTGTCATTTAAACCACTTGGGCTGTAAAAAGTGGACTGTTCTATAAAAGCTCTCAGCTATTTTAAGCTAGCAAGCTATTTCTCCAAAATAGCTAGCGTTACAGCCCACTTACCCAACTCCAAGTGGTTTAGATGCCTGTTCATCTCTTTCTTTTAAATCATTCTACCACCGCCAAACAGTTTGATTGACAAGGGTCCTCAACAAGCACTTCCTGTGTTAGACCCGCCCTTTTCATCAGTTTGCAGTTTGTAAAATTGGTTCCGATCTGGTAAGTGTTATGTGTTGTAAAATAGTTTTAGCTTTTGTAATTTGGTTTTCTTGAATGTAATTTTTTTCCCATTTGTTAATTTTTATTTTTGTAATTTTGTTTTTTGTAATGTTAATTTGTTTTGCACTTCTACTGTAGTAAATGCGCGCAGGAACCAAAACGAGCTTCAGGAAAGTGTTCATACAATTTTTATAAATTGGTTTTGTAGAAATGAACAGCAAAGTGGCCTTCAGTTTGAGGTTTAGAGTCCCCTTCTTAATAGAAAGGAACAAAAACAACCGCCAGAGTGGAAAGATGTTCCTTTAAGGGCATTGGTTTAAGCCAGCTCTACACAGAGATAGAGAGTGTTGCATTCATTGTGCTCTCACCTGCAGTTATGGAAATGATTAAATAGCTCACTGTTGTCCAGAAGATGGCCATAAGCGTTCCTCTGGGGATGGCAACCTCTGGATCCTATCAGAAGCACAAGTACAGCAGTTCAGAACATATTCACATCTAATATGACAGACCTAAGAGACTCCAAGCATGTGTGCCGAGTTACCTTCAGGTCTCCTGAGATGTTGGCACCTGCCAGGATGCCGATAGCAGAGGGGAAAAAGATGGCAAACATCTGGAAGAAGCTTCCATCTGCCCCTCTGTAGTCAGGAAACAGATTCTCTGCCAAAATCTCACCTGAAAACAAGAATTTCTCAGGTTAAGGCACACTCAAAATGGAAAATCATCTCATCTAACAATTATAGCTCTTCCAAATGGTAAAATTTAAGGGTGCTCTCGAATGGGTTGCTGATACCTCTGTAGCTGAAGAAACCCATTGCCTGCTTCTCTTTACTGGCTGGAATAAATGAGCCAACAATATAGTTGGCGAAGGTCACCATCAGCACAATGAAGAAGAGAATCTGGGTCTGTAAAAGAGAGGGATACCATCTCAAAGCTTACAGAGGATTAATCAATGCTGTTTCAGAATGAAAGAAAACAAGAATTCAGTAAATACTAGATAGAAAATACAACTAAATTATATTATAAAAAAATAAAAAAATAAATAAAAAATATTTGCTCACATCTGTACTAGTGGCCCCTCTATGTGGACCCCCCAAGTAGTAGTTAATAATAGTACTGCTTATTTAAGACCCTGGATAAAATCTTAAACAGCTAAGATTTCAGCTAAAAGCACTTACCTTCGACTCCCACTCCATTCCAGCCAATGAGATGAGCAGTAGCACAGTGACCGTGATGGTACCTATGATACGCACATCATTGAGGTCATCCACCATGACAGCATTATACTCCTGCATTGTACAGGGGAAAAAGTTGAAATGCAATTATTACAAATGTTGCACAGCAACAACAACAAAGCATCAGCTGAGGAGGCCACTCAGCTGCATGTCCAGTCTCTGGTCAATTCAAGGGTAGACTACTGCAACTCGCTCCTGGCCGGTCTTCATACGGGTCATCAGGCCCTTGCAACTGGTTTAGAACACAGCAGCTCGGCTCATGTTCAGTCTACCTAGGTTTACCTACACTCCCTTCACTGGCTTCCTGTAGCTGTCCGCATCTGCCAAGAAGCCCAAAATGGACCAGGCCCTTCCTCCTTATGGCAGTGGTTAAGAATCGACCTGTCCCTGGAGCCCTTCGACCTTCAAGCACAGCTCGACTCGAACCGCCATCTCTGAAGATGCATGGAAGTCAAGCGTCCAGACTTTTCTCTATCCTGGCTCTGAAATGGCGTGGAATGAACTCCCACTGGCTCTTACAGCCTTCAAACGCAGACTCAAGACTCAACTCTTGGTAAAGCACTTCAGTGAGTGAGAACCAGTAGACTTATATATTGATTTTTTTTTTGTTTTGGCACTTTGAATACCATGTTGGGTTGCCAGGTAGTGCACTTTCTTATACAAGTCTGTGAATTGTTCTATCTAGGTATCAGCACTGGCCCTTTACTCTAACGGCACACTAAGCACGGTTGTAAAATCGCTCTGGATTAAAAAAAAAAAAAAAACGAAAAAAGAAAAAGCCATAAATGTAAATATCCGGTCCATTCATGACCTTTACCAAAACGTTTGGTGCATCAGGCATCAACAATTTTCTGTATCTTCATAAAATGCTTTGACATGATGTCACAAATAGAAATACAAAGGGATTAGATCAGGAGAACACAGAGACCACTAGATTGGACCCAGTTCATTTTCGAGGAAACACCAAGACAGTACCTGACAACGTGTCCCCAATGAGGCAGTGTATTATATATGTACAGGGGTTGAACAATGAAACTGAAACACCTGGTTTTAGACCACAATCATTTATTAGTCTGGTGTAGGGCCTCCTTTTGCAGCCAATACAGCGTCAGTTGGTCTTGGGAATGACATATACTGCGTCCTGCACAGTGGTCAGAGGGAGTTTAAGCCATTCTTCTTGCAGGATAGTGGCCAGGTCACTACGTGATGCTGGTGGAGGTTCGTCCTTCTTGGTGGTATGCTGACATTACCCTGGATACCGTGGCTCTTGATACATCACAAAGACTTGCTGTCTTGGTCACAGATGCGCCAGCAAGACGTGCACCAACAGTTTGTCCTCTTTTGAACTCTGGTATGTCCCCCATAATGTTGTGTGCATTGCAGTATTTTGAGCAGAACTGTGCTCTTACCTGCTAACTGAACCTTCACACTCTGCTCTTACTGGTGCAATGTGCAGTTAATGAAGATTGGCCACCAGGCTGGTCCAATTTAGCAATGAGACCTCCCACACTAAAATGACAGGTGTTTCAGTTTCTTTGTCCAACCCCTGTATATTACAAACAGCTTGTTCATTTAAAAGGGAAAAAGATCAGATTGGTATCTGTGTCGGAAGACCTTCAGGTTTGCAGTATCAGTACCGGACATTAAAGAGTAGTGCTGAGTCACCCTGATCAGTAAAATCAAATTCTCACTTTGCTGGCAAATTATTATTATTATTTTTTTCTTTTTGCACTGTATGTGATGTAGGATGCTGTCTGATTCACATTTAGAAGCCACAACTGAGTTGTTCTGATTTGTTAGATGAAACATTGACAATAAACAATAAATGAAATAACCATATATGAAGTTTACAACAATCCCAATATCATTAGACATGCTAAACAGATTTTCATGTGTGTATGTGAGAATGCCTCAGTCTGCTTTACTTACAACGAGGAGGTCTCGGACCACCTCCGCAAACCCCACAGTGTTGAGGGCGCACCCTAGAGCGTTGGCAAACGAGAACACCATTCCAATGGGACCACCCATTTCAGGACCCAAAGTGCGGGAAATCATGAAGTAGGCGCCACCTGTTGGACAAAATGAACAGAATGAGAATCACGATGAGCGTGGATGGGCTATTGTTGTGTGGGTGAATGGGCCTTTGTCACTCACCCGATGAGACCCTTCCATTGGTGGCAATGGCAGACACAGATAAGCAAGTCACTGAGGTCACCAGGACAGACATGAAGATGATCACCCAGGTGAGAACTACAGGGGAAAGAGAGTAAGAGCCGCAGTAAGATCAGGGATAGTTCAATACTCATAAGAGTCTCACAGCAATCTCAAAACTAGACGCATCACATATGCGGACTAGATTCAAGATGGATTCAATCACCAGGACATCATTTCCTGCAGTGTCTGGGGTATGTTTCTGCTTCCATACTTCCAATGTTAAAGCGTTTACTCACTGACTCCCGCCTGAGATGTAATCCAGGACAAGCGCAGGAACAGAATGACTCCCCAGATATTCAGCATACAGCGAACCTGCGAGTACACAACATTTTTTAAAAATCCCATACACAAAACTATCTTCCTGTGTGTTTACATTTATATCTCTCTCACCATAACACCAGTGACCCAGCCGAAACGGACGGGCTGCTTCGGCTTTTCACCAGTACCGTTCTCCTCCCCCTGCTCTGGGACTATTGACAAGCTTCCATTTCCAGAGTCTCCTATACTGCTGGTTGATTGGCCATCCTGAACCACACACAAACACATCACATTGATTGCGTACATGATAATACATCTAAATCAGAGCTGCCCAAAAGTGAGGCTCACATGCGGCCCACCACAAAGTCCCCCTAAACCCCCATCCCTCCTACCTTTAAACAGTGAATTACAATACAAAAGACTGACAACCTATAGTATGGCCCACTATAAACCCTGCACTTCGGTACCCTGACGTAAGAACGTCTGGGTACCATGGTTCAAGGTGTAGCTTAAGCAAAGCTTAAAGGAGCCATATGTAAAAATTTCAGCATTAAATTAAATAACACTAACAGAATATGAAGAAATAGCTGTTCTGACGGTGTCATAGACATCTACTTATAGTGTTGCAAAGGTATCCACTGAGGTTAGCATGCTAAACAGCTAGCCCCGGCCCATTCTGTCTCGTAATACCACCACTTTGTACCTGAAGAGGTGCTAGTGAGTCACTGTAGTGCTGTAGGAGTGGCATCAGTCCAAAATGAGAAGAGGAAGAAGTAGCTCTGCTGGCCCGACGACATATTCTAAACTCTAATCAGTCACATTAAAGGTGCTGAATAAAGAACATACGGCTGACATTGGTACATAATGTGAGTACTTCTGATATCTGATCTGATTTTCAGTTGACAGTTGCCCGACACAGATATGCCACCTCTCCTACCCACCTCAAAAGACTTGCGGAGAGTCTCCAGCGAAGGCCTGCTGCGCCGCAGACGGCCCGTGGCTGTGGCATTGGAGTAGAAGTCCAGATTGGGCATCTCGTCTATTGTGCTGTAAATGGACGACCGTCGGCCCTCCTGTTTCGAACCCTGGCCGTTGGCCCGCTGTCCTGGGGACGCTTCCATGTTGACCCTGATATCACCGCTGGAGCTGCCAGTTTGACCATTTCGGACAGTATCTAGATCTTGACTCAAGTATCGTGGCGGGGCCTCTTCGCTGACAGAAAAGCGACCCTGGGGCAAGTTGGCCATGTCTGACATTTTGCGTCTGGAAATGCGCTGCCCCATTGTTGCGGTTGAAGCTCCGGTGACCTCTTGAATTCCTGGAAGGAGAAAAAGAGGCGACTATGAATCGATTCTGAGATTGTTCAGCACCTACACGTTGAGCTGGGCCAATACTACATTTTGCAAAGATCAAGTATTTGATGGTACAAGTGTAGCAGCAACATTCAAACACAGTACAAGTGAACTTCCCTGATAGAGACAGGCCAAATTAAAGCTAGCAAGTTTGATGATTTGCTTGTTCAGAGACGCAATGTCCGTTTCATCATTCAAGGTTTCTATTTCTCTTTATTTTGAAAGATCCAGCTTTCAAAAAGGGTTTCATGTACGGCTGCATCAACAAACCTCTGCCTTTGTCCTCTCGGACTGTTTACATTTTCAATGCGACGTGTCAAGGTGCAAATGCATCCTTCCTCGGTTTGGCAACTGACAACGGGAGATCCATTAGCACCTTTATTTTTCTTAGCTGATAAGAGCATGTGCTGATTTTACACAGTTTACACAGCAAGTTAAAACGGATAAGTGATGCCGTTTGAATGCGCATGTGGCTATTTATACAGAATAGTGGGAGAGAAGAAGTCAACAAAGCCAAGCGGCAAAACTAAATCAGCTGCACAAACAGAAACTAAATACTGTAATAATCTAATGTCCTGATCCAATACTTAACTTTTTGAATTTATTTCTTTCACTATGATAAAACATTGAGATTTTATATAAATAAATTTAAAATAAGTATATTAAATGCACATTATTGATTAAGAAACAAACAACAAATATCTGTTATTCGTATTTTTGCACAATTTGAGCACGGCAGATGTCCTCTACGAAAACGAGAATGGACCATGATGGCTAGACCAATAGAAAGCTTCAAAATAGCATTAAATGAATTCCCTTTATAGTAA
Organism: Prochilodus magdalenae; assembly: GCA_024036415.1. Classification (NCBI taxonomy): domain Eukaryota; kingdom Metazoa; phylum Chordata; class Actinopteri; order Characiformes; family Prochilodontidae; genus Prochilodus; species Prochilodus magdalenae. The sequence continues at coordinate 23,566 of JAMWET010007365.1, read as the reverse complement.
CTTACACTAAACAGCCTCTGGTGTAAAGCTACCAGTTTAAAGACACACGGTTTTCCTGTATTCACACTGAAATGCAGTTTTAAAGAACTAATAAAGATAATTTGGGGGAATTTGTCAATAACTGTATCTCCACATGTGCATACAAAGTTAGATCAGTGGATAACAATCATATTTTCCCAGCATCAAATCTTACCTTATGTATATTTCAGCTTCAGCTGTCCACGCTCTTGAGGTCTCTTGAAATCGAACCAGCGTGTGGTTTCAAAAATATCCCATTTCCTTCTCCAGCTCTCCCAATCTGCCTTTTGTGCTTTATCTTCACAAGTTTCAACATTTATATCACAGCTGCACCCCTCCCGTACCTGTGGGCGGGGCGCTGCTGGAAGGCGGAGCCTCCTGTTCATTGATAAGGTGCTCTTTCATCCTCGTGTCTTTCTTTTCTTCTTATTGCGATGATGGTGGTGAGTATGTTCTCGCTTAACTATGTGGTCATTCAAATGAACACCGCATCCATTTAAACGCACCAAGAACGACGAATCATCTCCTGTCCATCAAAACCTGTGGAATGACATCATGTGCTTTGGTAAATTCGTTTTTGTGCACCTGTCCAATTTGTCTTCTCTCCGTCTCCCTCTGATATGCCTTCAGCATCCCTGTGTCAGTTTCTGGGTCACCCTTTACTTTCAATCATTAACCTCATAACTGAGTTTAACGATGAAGTCGGACAATTATTAAATCAAACACAAGGACAGTGACACTGTAAAGCGGCACAGAAAGGCGGTGCTGTACCTCTTTAAAATGACTTCCTCCTCCTTATGAATTTCACAGAAAAGGAGAGAGAGGTCAGGATTACGACCTTGAGTAACGAGAAGCAGGGACAAGAATGAACTCGCATTGAAAACGGGAAAATCAGGGATCAAGGACGATTTCAGAATCATTGCCGGTATTGGCAAATCACAGCTTTAAAACAATTAGCGCTAAAATACATTTGAAGTGTATTGAACTCAAGCTAAACCAAATACACAGATCAGGCATAACATTAAAACCCACCTCCTTGTGCATTTTACCATCTCTGCTGACCATACAGGACACTCTGTAGGTGTACAGTTCCAGACTGTAGTCCATCTGTTTCTCTGTATACTCTATTACCCTGTTCTTCAATGGTCAGGACCCCCACAGGACCCCCACAGAGCAGGTATTATTTGGGAGGTAGATCATTCTCAGACACAGCAGGACCGCTGGGCTTTTTTTGGACCTCAGTGTCACTGTTGGCCTTAATAGTCCACCACCCAGCAATGCCCAGCCAACAGGGTCCTGTCATGAATGACCAGAGGATGACCAACACTGCACTGTGCAGCTGCAGATGAGCTATCGTCTCTGACTGTCCATCTACAAGGTGGACCAGCAAGGTAGGAGTGTCTAATAGAGTGGACAGTGAGTGGACACAGTGTCTAAACACTCCAGCAGCACTGCTGTGTCTGATCCACTCACACCAGCACCACACACACTAACACACCACCAGTGTCAGTGTCACTGCAGTGCTGAGAATGATACCTGCTCTGTGGGGGTCCTGTGGGGGTCCTGACCATGGAAGAACAGGGTAATACAGTACACAGAGAAACAGATGGACTACAGTCTGGACCTGTACACCTACAGAGTGTCCTGTACGGTCAGTGGAGCTACATGGACACAGAGCACAGAAACAAGGTGGTTTTAATATTATGGCTGGTCGGTGCATTGCTACTGCCCTCTAAGGCCTTGTCCATACGTACACGGGTAGATTTTAATACAGGGCCTTTCCTCCCTCTCGTCCACACAAGCACCATTTTCCCAAAAGTCTTTGCCCTCATGAAAACCACCACAATGTGCCTGTCAGAAGCAGCCAAACCAGCAGGCAGCAATATGAGCCTAACTGTATAGCCATACTGGCCAATCAGAAGCCTGGCTGCAACCCAAACCACCCACTTCTATACTTTACATGCTATTCAAATCAATGCACTATTAACAGCGCTGCACTACATTACATACTATTCAGTGCTGCAGTGTGCGGGTTGGGATGCAGCCCCTGTGTGGTCTGAGTGCTGGATATCGCAATGACCTCCGTAGAGCTATCCGAACTCTCTGTTCTGCAGGGTAGTCTAAGAGTAACTGACCTGTTGGCGATGTTAAAGATAACACAGTCTTAGCTACGGCCGCCATCACACTAAACCACCATCTGTAAACAAAGGAGACATCAGTGCACACTCGGCGTTACAGGCAGGAAACTGAAAACAGAAAAACACTGGTTCTGAAAACACAGAATAAGCAGTGTCTGCCTCAAAACTAGTATGAACACACCCAGATCATCCATGTTGCAAAATAACAGGACTGTGGAAAGGTAACAACTTGGCTAAACAACAACTCAAACTGCTATAGGGTGATAATATAATAACTATGAAAGGCATGTGTAAGCCAACAATAACAAATGGTTAAGAAATGTGTTTCTCTATAATGGCTATAAAGACAGAAGCAGCCCCAAATTCATCTATACTTCTATAAATGTATATTTGTCAGAACTGGCAAATGTGTGGACGAAAAAAAAAAAATTATGAAAAAAAAAATCCCCAAAAAAATCCCATACAGATAACAGTCTACACAACATAAGATAGCTAGCGTTAATAAAAAAAACTAAAAATAAAATAAATAAACCCTCCACTGGTGGTTAATGACTCGATTCAGTTCAATGTAGGGGTGCCTCCACCTCCATTCAGTGCATTTCTAAATTCAGGTAAAATATGATAAGCTGCAATATTAATACCCCTGTTTCAGCATTCTTAGCCTTTAACTGTAGTCACTATCAAGTAGGGTTAGTCAATATGATGATAATTTGTCATCATTATGATAAACCCTTTCAGTACAGGAAATGAAAAACTCTGGACACTCTTTCATTCCGGTCACTCCAATGGACACACCCCCATCTCTGCACACACTCCCTCCTAAATGCCCTATTTCTAATTATATTGTATTATTCTACTCCATTCTGTACTGTTTACACATTTTGCACTGATCAATTATTTACATTACTGCGTACCTGCACTGTCTGTATGGCTGACAACAGCCATCTTCTTAATCTGCTCAGCAAATGGTTTACCACTACCTCCATTTATACTTTACACAGACACTAAGGACTCTATTTTTATACTTTCATACTTTATATTGTATCTCTGTCTCTATCTGTACAAATCTATCTTGCTTCTGTTGTTACTTCTGTATAGTTTGTATATCAGATACTGGATGCCTTGAATTTCCCTCTGGGATCAATAAACTATCTATCTATCTATCTATCTATCTATCTATCTATCTATCTATCTATCTCTAAATCGTCGCAATATACGCTTCACTGAGTATATCCTGGACACTGTCAATACTTACAGAATGCTGACTAACTGTGTGCTACAGTACAAAATGAGCATAATTAGTCTTGGTAAATTAAATTGTGTGCATTGTAGTCTGTAAGACATTCAATAAAAACACTGCAGCTCCATTTTAAACATGCACTACTGGCTCTGATTTCTATTCCAAGGTAT
>JAMWET010007365.1:0-15000 GCA_024036415.1 Prochilodus magdalenae | reverse complement strand
GGATGAGCATTTGAACATATGCTAAGGTGGCATTTTGTTTTTGGATAAAGCTGCTTTGTGCATGACTTGTGCAATCTTATTAACCATTTTGTATTTATTTCTAGTTATTACGTCAATTACCTTTTCTCTGACTCCCATCAAACCGAGTTCCTCTCAGCATTTGCCCAAGGACCACCAGAGTGCTGTCCACAGTGGTCCTAGGGGTTGAAGAAACACTGTGAAAATGCACTTTCATAAAGAAGCCAAAGAGAATCAAAGTTTCCAAAACTGGAGTTCAAAGCAATTATTAAAAAGCAAAATATGTACGCCTCCTAAAACAGCCTGCCAGACCCACCAACACTGTCCTCGCCAGATAAACAGCACTTTCATCTTTTCGAGGGAGGAGAACATCAAACTCCACTCGTGCTTCAGATCTGAGAACATCCACAGGTGATTCTGTCCATCCTTCCACTGTGAGCAGACGACATCTCAACGTTATGAAGGTCTGAAAGGATGTGTAGCTGTTCAAGAAGCTCCTACCTGAAGAAAGGACACACACACACACACATCAACAAGAAAAGCTTCTGGTGTTCTCAAAACAATGGACCACCCCAGATTCCAGACCTCTGCATCACGGAAAGTCTTTGGGGTTACCTGTAAATGCTAAACCAACTTCTACGACTGAACTTTGGGGGTGTGTCTGCAGAGCGGTCTCGGACTTTTGCACAGCAGTGTGTTTTACACTCCTTTGACCGCTCACCATTCTTTGGAAGCGAGCTGTAACATTATCGCTGGTCTGCAGATAACTCCGATTTCATATCATTAGGCCTGATTGCACAACCGGTGCACTGTACGGGCATGTACCTGCTCGGGGGACAGCATGAACAGCATGTCACAAAGCCAATTAGCCACGACACAACCCCTTTGATAAGGACGTTTGTGCAGGAGGGTTTATATGATCTTTCTCAAAAAGCATGAGATAGTTTATATAGCCACCTCACAGAATAATGACTGTGCCTATATTTACAAGCTCTGTGTGCAAACAAGCAATGAAATCTTCATGGAAAGAGCCCGTTTTATAAGGTTCAAAGAAAGGGAAAAACATGACGGAGGCTTGGTGGCAGACCATTCTTTCCTCCATTTTCCGGACAGGAATATTCTTATCTAAGATGTTAGGAAAGCAGCCCTTTACCCTCCATGTGATTTTTCCGTAACTGAGTCATCTGCATTGATTCACGGACAACTGGCCAACACTTCAGGAGAACACGATGTGCAAACCCACGTTTTATGGGGCCAAGCAAACAAACTGGAAGAACTGGCACCGGCAGGCTGATCAATACCGCTTTTGTCTTCGCCAGTTTTCAATAACACGAAGACTAACCGGGTCTATTTTGAGCGTAATAACGTTGTGTGCATAAATATTTGTCTAATGCCATTTACCCCACCCATTTTTCAACATTTTTGCAAAATCATAGTAGTTTGAATTGGAACACTCCATTCTAGAGATACTTACAGAGTCAGAAATGTTCACAGGGGTAGGGAATGGAACCAGACGTCCAGCTCTAAAAGCTCCTTTCTGAAAAAGATATTACATTAAATGTTAATTAATATGCTGCATTACGTTTAAGACACTGTTTTGTTGTAGTTTATTCATAATTCTGAGAAAGTTTTGACCTAAAAAAAAAATAAAAATAAAAAATATCAATTCACAGTGGCAGAAAAAACAGAGACAAACGAAAAAATTATTTTCAGATTTTCTGTAAATAACCACCATCAACATTGCATATAATCACAATTTTAATTTGAGATGATGAGTTGGGTCCCAGGAACACAGACTAAAGTTAAATTTCACAAATTTTTCCAAATTTCAACACAGTTAAACGGATAAGATGTAAGCAGAATTATTCAGAGTGGTTTGGAGTGAAATGCTCCGATTTGCCAAACCAGAAACGTTCACAGTAGTGGTGACCAGAACCAGATGTCCGCCCCACACAGTGGTGTGTTGGTGTGGCACAATGGATAGCACCACTACTCACCAGGAAGCTAACGTCCCATGTGGGAGACTGGGGTTCGCTTCCCGTTCTGGGTGACTATGCTGTGCTACACCAATAAGAGTTTTGCTAAACAATTGATGGTGGAGGGATAGATAGTGGGTGTTCTAGAGCAAAATAGTTTCCCCAAAAGAAAACTTTTTACTATTTCCCCATCATCCACATTTCATACAAACACTCAGAAGTAAGTAAATAAATCAAAACGTTTGTGTTGTAGATATGGCGACCCCTGGGTCCAATCACCACCATTGTTTTAAAAAAAATAAATAAATAAAAAATTCTCTAGATTGCATTTTGATTAATTCAATTAATTGTAAACCCTTAAACCTCTACCAGCAATTTACGTCCTGGACATATCTGAATAATATGGTGGTTGCAATGTAAACAGAGTGATTCAGAGTATGTTTGGTGTGACATCGTTTACATGTAATTTACGGTGGTGGGGGATGGAAACCAGGGGTCACCATAAATACAACACATATATATAGCACACACATATACACATCCACACACATATACATACATATATGTATGGTGGAAAAACAGGTATCTCAAAATGTAAACTTTAGAGTGAGGCCAGAAACCTCATTTAATTTGAATGCAAGTCAATGGACAGACCTCTTTCCAAGCAGTTCTGGGCCATTTCTATTGGTCCATTCTTCATGATTTCCACACAGTGTAAAGGGCAGCTCATGTGATCAAATAAGGCATAAAAGTAAACATCACATAAAATGGAGATACATGTTTTTCTTTGGACAGCAGCGATATATAAAATATGTATATATATATATATATATATATATATATAGTTATTTTCTTTACTATACAAACCACCAGTGAACCTACAGATGTCTTGATTTTTTTATGTAATGTTGATTGTATCAGTAAAAACTGATATTCTTCTTTCCACTGCCAACTATGTGAATTTTCAATCTACAAAGAAAGCTATAGTCTTCATAATTAGTTTAAATAGGAAGATAAAAAGCTGAAAGTAAAAAAAATATTACTTATTTCTTAATTTGTGTTTATTTATCTGGTAGAAAAGAGCAGATGTTGCACAGGAGAAAAGATTTGGGACTTCTACGTTGCCATTTTAGTATATTAAACCACATTTTCCCCTCCCATCACCATCACTGTAAACAAGCAAAATCATTAAGCTGCTAAACAAAGCAGTCTGAGTCACTGTTTACATCATAACCACTGAATTACGTCTTGAATTGAGCTTTAAACCAAGTGGACAATGGGCTCCAGTTTTACATGCTGACTGTTATGTTATGCAATGTTCTGTAGGGCAGCATTATAGCCCTCATCAGCTTTAGAAAATTCTAGATCCTAAATGCTAGTTTTCATTTATCAGTGATCTCCTACTACAGTACCCAGCATAAAGACATACAACCACTGGAAACTCCAACACAGCAAAAAAAAAAGAAAAAAAAGAAAAATCTTAAAATTAGATTGATATATATTTCTAATATTGGGAACATTGTAAGTTAATTATAATATTATTTAACAGCACAACAACACTATTCTTGACTTTTACCTCCATCAGTAACAGTCTTTTTTTGTATAGAAATACAAACATAACTAACAGAGAGGTTTTTGCCCTGTCCTGTAAAGTTGCCATTTCGGAGATGCTTGCTTTCCTTTGGACAGCGACAAAATGCAAAGCTGTTTTCTGTGCCCGAGTACTGGAAAGCTTACTAATATGCACTGAGAGCAACAATTGCAGCTGCACTGCACCTTTACGCAAGTGCAACATGAGCAGAACGTCATAGGAGATTAACAAAGACGTGTTCTAGACATTACCATTACCACCACTGTAAAGAATATCTGGACCACTTCACACCAAGCCCATTCTCAACCACTCAGTTTACACCTCAAACTTCTAAGGCATTTTAGAGGGTGGAATTTCCCCATGTAGCCTGATTTTCTAAACACCTTTTGGTGGTGCTACTGTTGTTCAGTCCACACCATTCTTCTTCTAGTCATTTTCATTAAATGCAAAATAAAAAATAAATAAATATATATATATATATATATATATATATATATATATATATATACACACACACATACACACACACACACACACACATATATATATATGTGTGTATGTATGTATGTGTGTGTGTGTGTGTGTATTACAAAAATAAAAACCTTATTTTGATGCCCATTTTCTTTGAGGAAGAAAAATAACTTACCATTCCCTCATTCATTTATACCAGCCCTGTTAAAATACCAGAGAAAATTAGGAATGATGTTGATTTGAGAATATGCAAGATTTCAAACCATATTGCCTGGTCACAAATATAATACAACATAATATACTGTATTATATTACATATATAAACAAAATACAAAATGATAATGTAATTACTATATAGAGGCCCAGTTTGACCATATTAAGGAAACAATTTACTGTGACTATATTGAGGCCAAAAGTAACATAGAAATTCAAATTAAGACACACAAATTACCATAATTTAACAACATATCACTATATTAAGCCCATGATTTCTAAACTAAGGCCACTATATGCAGCCTGAAGCCCACAAAATTATATCAAGGTCAAAAAGGACAGTATGTTTTTACCATATTAAGTCCACATCAAAACTAATGAAAACACTGAAATTAATATACTGAAATGACTATTTATCATTATAATCCCACGGTTTGCCATATTTTAATGGGAACTGGTACTAAGACCACTAATTAATACACTGTGGCCACTAGTTATGAGGAAACGTAACTCTAATCTATATATCGAGTCCACGGCATATTAAAAAAAATATTTACCCTGGGGCCTTTTGGGCTCCATACACAAACAAATTAGAAAGAAAAAGTTAAATACAAAATAGACGCCGATTAGACATTTGAACTCTTACTGAGAAAAGTAAAGGTCACGAGCGTTAAGGCTAAGTGGCTAATAGCTGGCTAATTAACCTAACCTACCTTGCTAACTTCAGCTTTCGGCGGGTTGTCCTCTTTAGAGTCGCTTCTGTGGTTTAAGTAAGACATTTTCTTCGTTGTAATGATGATTTGAAGACAGGTTTCCACAGCTGTAAGACTGCAAGGAGTTATACGATGAAATATTCATCTTTCTAACAGTAACGCTAGCTAGCTAGCTAAATTAGATATCAGTTCGGAACGGCCTATTCGCATTAGCTAGCCAGCCGAAGCTAAAGATAAGCATTCATATACTTTGGTTTTTCAGCTGAGATAAACATATATCGATTAAACTATTTCGTCATACATTTTTAAGACTAATTTATTTAATTTTTATTACAGCCGTTTCGGGGTTAGAATCGTCCTACCCACCTGTTAGCGGAATCATTACTGATTGGGGAGTCGAATCCAAAGGCGTTGATTCTTCGATTCCAATATGACTGGGAGGCGTGGTCCGAGTCTTGTTCAAAGAGTCGACTCTTCGATTCTGTGAATTTGGTTCTGTTTGAATTGTTTGACGGAGGCCTAAAACTGCAGAGACAAACAAACAAACTCCACTCCCGAAATAAACAAGAGTTAGAAGACGGAACAAGATAAGACAGACGACAAACAACGTTTCTCAGAAGGTCGCGAAAAAGAAGGTGAAGCTGAAATGCACGTTACCACATATTTTCCGTTCCACCTTAAATGGGCCTGAAGTTGCGTTCAGGCGCCTGACTACTGCAGCATTTAAGGTGGAACGGACAATTCCAATAGGAAAGCCTACTTTAACCTTGGAAAAGTGGAACAATATATGACAACCAGTTAATAATGGTTCATTTTAAAACAATTACTCGTCCTCGTCCTTCTGGGAGCTTCCTTCCTTCAGCAGGCTCAGCTTGGGAGATGCTACCTGATGGTAAGATGTGTATCATTCCTCATGTTGTCTGATATACACCAAAAAGCCTTAGCATTAAACTCACCTCCTTGTATCTGCACTCCCTGTCCGTTTAGTCAGCTCCACTGCCCATACAGGACACTCTGTAGGTGTACAGGTCCAGACTGTAGTCCACCTGTTTCCCTATATACTGTATTACCCTGTTCTTCAATGGACAGGACCCCCACAGGACCACCACAGAGCAGGTATGATGTGGGTGGTGGGTCATTCTCAGCACTGCAGTGACACTGACGTGGTGGTGTTGTGTTAGTGTGTGTGGTGCTGGTGTGAGTGGATCAGACACAGCAGTGCTGCTGGAGTGTTTAGACACTGTGTCCACTCACTGTCCACTCTATTAGACACTCCTACCATGCTGGTCCACCTTGTAGATGGACAGTCAGAGACGATAGCTCAAAATGAGCAGTATTAGATATAGCAACTATTAGTTACACTCATGCAGAAGCTCTAAACCGGCCCCTTGTCCCTGTGAGCCACTGTGGTCACTGCTTGGCAGAGGAAGGCGCGAGGGCATGAACACTGTCAGGTCTGTCTGATGGAAAGATACACCTCGTGAGTGCCAGTGTCTATTATTAGTGCGCTGCTACTGGAGCACTCTCTTTGTCCTGTGTGATAGGAAAACGTCTGGCAGGTCATCTAACTCTGTGGGAAGATGGACCAAACCTGCTTGGACTAGGCGGGACGGTTCTGCTGCTGCTTTCGAAGGCTGCTGAGGTGTGTTCCTCGGATCAAGACTGGGGTTGGACTGAGCAGTGGTGAGTTTGGAACGCGGTTGTGGGCAAACCTGCTAAGACTGTAGCCATCTGTTTTTCCTTCGGGGTCACCTTTGCTGCCGTGGAGCCGAGTGCATGGCTAGTTCACATTAGCCCTGCTGACCAGGCGCAGCAGGCTTTCTGAACAGGCACAAAGAAGCGCACGCCATGATGGGATAACTCCGGCTCCATGCATCTGTGATTTGTAGGCCGCACAGAATTTCCATTTGCCGTTGCTGAACTCCTTTAAAATACAACCACACCATCTGTTTAAGAACACTGGATACAGACTCTCTCAGACGCTCTGTAAGTCGTTTACACTCTACGTTCTCTGTAGATGAACTTTATTCTGCTCTCAGTAGCCAGTATACCGTTGCCAGACTCTCTAGGGAGAGTATGCTGCTTTAACATTGCTCCACTTCGTTGCAAAGGACCCCCTAATACAGCGGGGCATGACGACAGCTGAGGTGACTGAGCGGCTTTTGCTTCAGCACATAGACCCACACTACAGAATGCTGAATCATCCACCCCACCGTACAGGGCACTGTAGGGAGGGGACGTGGCGGAGTGACGCCGAGTCGCCCACCCCTACACTACGTAACACTACTGCACGTGTTCTGCCTGATTGGTCTCTTGTGTGGGCCTGCTTTGATATGTCACTGTATTTCAGCCTAATGCTACCAAAAACAAACAAACCTAAACAAAACCATCAAAGGACCCAACATTACTGTGAGGCAAATACCCCCCCACACACCCACACCCACCGTCAAGCCTCAGTGCTACTCAGGCTCCTGCAACAAATCGAGTCTAGCCTCTTAATGGAAGCCTAGAGAACCAAACGGAAGCTCTTACCTTGGACATGCTCTGAGGAGAACCCGTTTATTGGAGAAGACTGGAAGAGTTGAAGCTTGAGGAGAACTCTGATACAGTCAAAGGAACTGGGAACCAGCTGTTCAGAAGCCTGAAGACCCAAACAGAAGACAGGAGGGACACTACCCACGCGGTCACCAGTGGACAGTGCCTCATTGTAACTAGGAAGGTTCCTTTCCCGAAGATAACGCAGAGCGCTATGCCGCTTTAGCAATCCCCTGGTGGTTGGCAGGGTGTTGCCAAATACTTGCTTTGTGAATTTTAGTTGGTTGTGAAGGTGTTGATATGTGGTTGCTGGGAGTTACTGAGGCTGAGAATGCTTATTCTCTCTCTGTACTCAGACAAAGCAACTCTACTGTTATTCGATTTTCCTTTTTCTCCCGTGTCATCGCCGACTAACTCGTCCCGCAGCTTTCAAGATATCGACTCCGTTCCAACTCCAGATTGTCCGGTATGATACACTGATGTGGGCTTGTATACAGCTTTTTGATCGGATACACGGATTTCGAGTAGGAAGGAATTTTCTGGAATTTTTTTCCCATAGAGAATGAATAGGTTCGAAAAACACGTGCCTATCTAACCTACTTCCGCTCAACCTAGAGACACCAAATCGGATACACTGGCTCGGGGTTCAGCCCCGAGCAGGCATTCAGTGTTTGATTGACTCGCACTCGTTTGCTTCTCCTTTGTATTGCATCCCTCGTTCCTCCCATAGAGAATGAATAGGATGGAAAAATATTTGCCTATCTACCTTACTTCCGCTCAACCGAGAGTCACCAAATCGGATACACTGGCTCGGGGCGAAGCAGGCATTCAGTGTTTGACTGACCCGCACTCGTTATCGTTTCCCCTTTTTTTTTTAATATTTTTTTTTAATTTTTTTTTTTTGGGGCCTCTTTCCTCCCATAGAGTCCCAGTCATTTTTGGACCCCTCCAAAGCCGGCTGTTTCGTTGGGCCTAGATGTGCAAAGCTTCACATACACACTAAGGGCAGGGCGCCAAACACTAGCGCGCATACATACTGACCCACACTCCTCTATCTGTCGTTTATTCATCCCTCATTCCTCCCATAGCCTCTCAGTCAATTTTGGACCCCTCTAAAGCCGGCTGTTTCGTTGGGCCTAGATGTGCAAAGCTTCACGTACACACTAAGGGCAGGGCGCCAAACACTAGCACGCATACATACTGACCCGCACTCGTCTATCTGTCGTTTATTCATCCCTCGTTCCTCCCATAGAGTCCCAGTCATTTTTGACCCAAAACGAGCTGTATTGTTTCCATTCGCCTGAAAGCCTCCAAACTTCACGTACTCGCTAAGGGCAGGTCCCTAAACGCTAATCCAGTCATACCGACCCGCACTCGTTTACTCATCCCTCGTTCCTCACCGAGCAAGCCATGCAACCTCCCACGTTTCCTTCAGGAAGTTCACTTTTTTAGTTATATGAATCATTCGTCTCGTTTCGGTGACTCATATCTGTCCACTCACTTAGACTAGCTTATACTTGGAGGTTGATTTTATTTAGAATTGCGTGTGGACTTACAGTAGTCCAAGGGTTGGGAACTCGGAGCCATGTTGTCTTGTTGAACTATTTTTGTGTCAGTTTTATTGGTGTAGCAATTTGGCATCTTGGCTGTTAATATACTCATCATTAAAAGATTAGCTTCACCCAGGAGGAGATGTGGGAGTGCAGGTGTGTTAGGAAGGAGGATAAAGGTGACCAGGATCAATAATTGATGATAAATTTAGACTGATATGATCAATATTTATTGAGCTACACATACAGAAGTCTGTCTCTCAGTATGGCGTCGGGCCGCCGTGTTTGCTAACCCAACACGCCAGACGTCTCGGTATGGAGCTGTAGAGGTTCCTAATGGTGTCCTGTGATAATCCATCCCATGCAGCTTGAATAGTCACACCCAGGTCCTGCAGCTGTTTCATTCGGCCTAGATGTGCAAAGCTTCACATACACACTAAGGGCAGGTCGCCAAACACTAGCGCGCATAGATACTGACCCACACTCCTCTATCTGTGGTTTATTCATCCCTCATTCCTCCCATAGACTCCCATTCATTTTTGGACACATCTACAGCCGTCTGTTTCGTTCAGCCTAGATGCGCGAAACTTCACATACACACTAAGGGCAGGTCGGCAAACACTAGCGCGTATACATACTGACCCGCACTCGTCTATCTGTCGTTTATTCATCCCTCATTCCTCCCATAGAGTCCCAGTCATTTTTGACCCAAACCGAGCTGTATTGTTTCCATTCGCCTGAAAGCCTCCAAACTTCGCGTACTCGCTAAGGGCAGGTCCCTAAACGCTAATCCAGTCATACCGACCCGCACTCGTTTACTCATCCCTCGTTCCTCACCGAGCAAGCCATGCAACCTCCCACGTTTCCTTCAGGAAGTTCACTTTTTTAGTTATATGAATCATTCGTCTTGTTTCGGTGACTCATATCTGTCCACTCACTTAGACTAGCTTATACTTGGAGGTTGATTTTATTTAGAATTGCGTGTGGACTTACAGTAGTCCAAGGGTTGGGAACTCGGAGCCATGTTGTCTTGTTGAACTATTTTTGTGTCAGTTTTATTGGTGTAGCAATTTGGCATCTTGGCTGTTAATATACTCATCATTAAAAAGATTAGCTTCACCCAGGAGGAGATGTGGGAGTGCAGGTGTGTTGGGAAGGAGGATAAAGGTGACCAGGATCAATAACTGGTGATAAATTTAGACTGATATGATCAATATTTATTGAGCTACACATACAGAAGTCTGTCTCTCAGTATGGCGTCGGGCCGCCGTGTTTGCTAACCCAACACGCCAGACGTCTCGGTATGGAGCTGTAGAGGTTCCTAATGGAGTTGATAATCCATGATAATCCATCCCATGCAGCTTGAACATCCTACCCAGTTCCTGCAGATGGTGCGGTAGGGATGGAGTGTTGACAGTGTGGCCAGTAGCATCGCCTGGCCATGGCATAGCATCTCTGTGTTGAAATGACAGCGGTATGCTAGCAATGGAATAGCTCACTGTAGTGTTCATTCAGAAAGGGTAGGGCCACTGGTTGCAGGACCTCATTAACATAATGTTGGCCAGTCAAAGTGACTGTACTGAGGATCTAAGGGGATCTGGCATCATATAAGATTCCACCCTATGCCAGGACACCGGGCCTTCTGTACGTGTGAGGCTTCACAACCAACCATTGATTTTGTCCACGCTGACCACTGTGTTTCCACATTCGTTGGGCGTCTCCACCAAAACTAAAGCGGGACTCGTCACTGAAGATGACCCGCTGCCATTCTGAGTCACTCCATGACAGTCTGGTACGACACCACTGCAGTCTTTGGCGGCGTTGACGTGGCGTTAAGGGCAGTTGGGGTTACGATCTGCGTACATAGAATACTGTGTCATGCATCCGTCTGCCAATGGTGCTGCACTAACAGGAAGACTGGACAGGACACCACTGCTCACCTGGCTTGCGTCACATGTGCAGCCGAGCATGGAATTTTAATCATTTGCATGTTTTACGATGTCAAAACCACCCACCATGTTTCCTTCCTTCCGGCTGATCCATTCTGGGTGCAGCTAGTGTGGTGTGCTATTCAGAGTTAACAGCTTTTGTCCTTTCCGCAGAACAATGTCTCAGAAGAAGCAAGAGAAACAGTTATCCCTCCGCCAGCGGGTGGCGCTGTTCCAGTCCACCACCCCTACCAGGGAGAGCCGTGAAGAAAGTCGTGGTAGAGGTGGAACTAGGAAAGAGCCTCGCCCTCCTCAACCAGAAGCCAGAGATGGTAAAGCCAGCAGCCCCTCGCCCTTCAGCAGTGCTCCTCCCAGTAAAGCGCCAGTTCCAGGCTTGTTTGCCCCGCCTCCAGACACCAATCATGATCCAGAGCTCCGCCCGTTTCTCCTCCCCTCTCACTGTGACACCCTCTTCACTTCCTTGCGTGGCTTAAAAGAGGAGGAGCTACTGCTGTGGACTGCAGCTTCCCAGCTTCCCGGCTGCTCCCATCAAGGCTCACCGATTTGGTGCTCGCCACCGGTGTCAGCCAAAAGGCGTAGGCGTGGCTTCGTACGGGACACATGCCATTTAAACGCAGGTGGACTTGGGCAGGGCCGAAGGATGTCCGGAATGTCCTATGACTCCACTAGGGACTGAAGGCTGTTCTGAACTTTGCCTACTATGGGGAGAAATGAAACGTGGCCTGCCCTGGAAAGAGACTCAGATCCGGAGGAGGTGCTCATGGCTTGCAGGTGTTTAGGGCAGGAGCGGGCTGGCCGGGGTGTGTAGAGGTTGAAGCCGTGTCCGAAGGGGAGTGTTGAAAGTCAGGGAGAAAGAGAAGCCTCCAGGTGATCAGGAAGTCTGTGGGAGATGCATGTGCTGTTGGGCTGTGATGTGTTCCATCATAAGAGGCAGAGTAGTGGAGAGGGCACTCCCAGGTGAGGTTCAGTTCCTATAAACGCTCTGTGAGCCCTGATGTAGCCTCTCTTTATGTCTCTGAGCGTTTAACAGGCTTCGTATCCGTGACTGAGCCTGTAAGACTGTGTTGGGTAATTTTATCACAAGCGTGACTGGAACGGAAATTTAGAAGCCTTATCACGACTGTGCTACTCCCACTGCTGTTGATACAGCCATGGCAGGATTCTTAAAGCAATATTCAATACGGCTAATAACACCAACTTACACTCACAGTACTATTCACAGCTACATCTGGACACACACTGAGGTACATTAGTAAATGTAATGGAGGTACCTTATACTATCCACTTTTTGTGGTAAAATTAATTAATCTTGTTTAGCTTTTTTGAGGTGAATTAGTTGATTATTGAAGTTAATTCTTAACATTTTTTGCAGTACATTAATTAATTTATTGAAAGGTAAGAATATCAAAATAGATTGGGGTACATTAGTATATTGCCCTAACATATGTAAATTTCTTAAGGTGAATGTATATATTTTTATTACAGGTACATTTATTAAGGCTAAATTTAATTACTATTCATTGTGGCAAAATATAATTGCATGTTACTTTACTGAGGAGAAACTAAAAATAGATACTTTTAGTTTAGTTCTTAAATATATACATTTTATTAAGGAGAGTATATATCCACGTAATTTATAACATACAATGATTTATCGTATAGTAGCTATGTTTATAACTATATATAATTTTTATATAGTAAATTAATGCATTTATTGTGGTAGTAAATTTTATGCATTTGTTGAAATAAAATTAACGTACATCAATAGAGTTAAATTAATACATTTATTATTATTAATTAGTACAATTATTTCTAGGTGAATTTGATGCATTTATTGGGTAAGATAATACCTTATTCCAGTATGAAAGACTACATGCATTATTGATTGAGGTAACTTAGTAGATATTATTCAAGGTAGAACATATGAACATGAAGTATTACCAATCACGATTAAGTATGGGGAATTTTATATACATTTATTGGGTGGTAAATAAATATATTTGCATTGAGGTGAACTTTATAGATCACACTAAACTGGATAAAGTTCGTGATGTTAGTAAGTAGTGCTTTTTATTGAGTGTAAAAGAGCTCAATATATTGGAGTACATTTATTGAGGGTGAATTAAGTTGATTTAAAATATATATTAAGGTAAATTAGTATATAGTTAATTGAAATATAATAAAGTCGCATTTAGTGTATACGTTACTAGATTTATTTGAGATATAATTGATAAACATTTGTTGTTTATATAATAATACTGAGGGGAATAATTAGTTGGATTTAGGGTAAATTAGTACATTTATTGTTAAGTTTACTACACGTATTGATGGTATATGCCAGTCACATTGTTCATGCTTACCATGCAGGTCTCCTACCCTGTTTCATCACCCCGCATTACTACAACGCTTAACACTGACCAGCGTCTGCTCATGAACTCTTTCTATGGATCGGCTCCATCTTGCAGTTGTGCTCCCTCCTGGTCTAATCAGGGTATGGATCTAATCAGACTGGATCTAATCAGACTGGATCTAAATCGATCGAATCTTCTAATGTTAGTTCTGTCTTGTCGTCCTCATCCGGGTTCGACCTGAGGAGGTTGGGTTCCAGCCCTTGAGCCTGGTTCCTCTCGAGGTTTCTTCCTCACTCACGGGGAGTTTTCTCGCCACTCGGCTTGCTCAAGACGGGGGCTTTGCTTCACTTCGGGACACATCGTACTCCACCCCCACACCACCCCACCATCACCCCCACCTTCAAATGGTCTGTACATTAACTTTGTGTTACTTTTTTTTTTTTTCTTTTATAATCACAAATTGATTTTCTGTGAAGCTGCTTTGAGACGGTCTAACCCGGGTTGGTTGTTAAAAAGAGCGCTAATACAAATAAACATGTGATATTGATGATTGATAATGTACCAGGGGTGCCAATATTTGTGATTAGCACCCGTATTATAACAGTAAGGATTACTATAAGTTTAGTGGAATGTCTCTTATAGCACCAAAACATTGCCGACAATTCTGATGAACTGAAAAGAATGAAGGAGGGCTACTGAAATCATTGCTTATATCTGAGCCCTCCTCCTTATGTTGAGAATATATCCGAGCGTGGAGGCCAGTCGGGTCCCATGCAGGAGCGGTGACACACGGTTGACACCGATAGGCACAAGCTCACAGGTATCGGCAGATCACCCCAAACACAGACTAGTCAAACATCTATTTACATAGCGCTTTTTTACAACAGAGGTTTCTCACAAAGCAGCTTTCCAAGAATCTGTGTGTCCGAGCTCCCAGTAGCAAGCCAAAACCAAAAAACCCCAAACTGGTGACCGAGCAAGGAGGCGACAGAGGCAAGGAGAAAAACCCCCTCAGTTCAAAGGAAGGAAACCTCGGAGAGGAACGCAAGACTAAAAGCGGGGAACCCCTCCTCCTCCGCTCCACGCTCAGAAAGCGGAGGAAGGAAAGCGCAGTCTTTGTAAGTGAGGAATGAATGTCGATTGTGCGTCTGTAGTTAGAAGCGGGTCAACGGATGGTCAGGCAGGGACGCCAGGCCAAAGCTCCGTGGTGGGTAAGGCGAGCTAGTGGTACCCAGTCCCGAGAAGCAGAATGTAGCAACAGCATCAGGCAACACAGACGCAAATGGCAACAGCAGTTCTATTAGCAACTCTGAACAAGAAAAGACCTAAAAAGCATATACTATATGGTGTAACAGAGGGCAGCGAGATGCGGCAAGGCAGGCTATTACAGCAGGACTAACAGGGGAGAGCCAGAAGGTTAGACAGCTGCATAGGGATGCCATGCCGCTCATAGGCGCCAAGCAAAGCTACAGAATTGGTACAATTCATGAGAACACAAAGAGAACACCGTCTATGTTCTTTGAAGATACAGAGGTGTCACCTTGATCCTCACGCACTATGGAAATGCCCTGGTCCAGCTCATGTCCAGGACCATCAACCAAATGAGCTTAGGTCAGAACTGCAGACGGGCGTA
>JAMWET010007364.1:45000-98882 GCA_024036415.1 Prochilodus magdalenae | reverse complement strand
GGACAGAGGGTCTGAGAAGTGGACAGAGGTTTCTTAGGACTGGGCAGAGTGTCTTAATAGAGGACATAGGGTCTAAAGGCTGAGCAGAGGGTCTGAGGAGTGAACAGAGGGTCTGTAGAGTGGATAGAGTGTCTGATAAGCTGGACAGAGAGTCTGATGAGTAGACAGAGGGTCTGAAGACTGAGCAGAGGGTCTGAGGAGTGGACTAAGGGTCTGAGAGGTGTACAGAGGGTCTGATAAGGTGGACGGGGGTCTGAGAAATGAACAGAGGGTCTGATGAGTGAACAGAGGATCTTAAGAGTGGGCAGAGGGTCTCAGAAGTTGACAGAGGGTCTGTAGAGTGGATAGAGGATCTATTGAGTGGACAGAGGGTCTGATGAGTGGACAGCGGGTCTGATGAGTGGACAGAGGTTCTGAGGAGTGGACAAAGGGTCTGAGGAATGGACAGAGGGTCTAAGGAGTGGGCAGAAGGTCTGAGGAGTGGACAGAGAGCCTGACAAGGTGGACAGAGGGCGTGAGAAGTAGACAAAGGGTCTGCGGGGTGGACAGAGGGTCTAATTAGTGGACAGAGGGTCTAATTAGTGGACAGAGGGTCTGATTAGTGAACAGAGGGCCTGATGAGTGAACAGAGAGTCTGAAGATTGGTCAGAAGGTCTGAGGAGTGGGCAGAGGGTCTGATGAGTGAGCAAAAGGTCTGATGAGTGGTCAGAGGGTCTGATAAGGTGGACAGAGTGTCTGAGTGGGCAGAAGGTCTGATGAGTGGTCAGAAGGTCTGAGGAGTGGACAGAGGGTCTGAGGAGTAAATAGAGGGTCTGAGGAGTGGACAGAGGGTCTGATGAGGTGGACAGAGGGTGTGAGAAGTGGACAAAGAGTCCGATGAGTGGACAGAGAGTCTGAAGAGTGGACCGAGGGTCTGCTGCTGTTATGACTCATTCCTTGGCACTCCGAGTCAGTCAGCTAGACGGCAGGCGACTGGAGCGGCTGGTGAGGCGGACTGGTTCTCTTTACGCGGTGGTGGAGGAGGAAATGGAAATGCCTGCCGAGATGATAAATCCTGGGAAACGAATGAAGAAGACAGAGAGAGGAGAGCAAGCCAGCTCAGAAACCTGAGCGAAATTTCTTCATGCACCATCTCCGCAGCGTCTCGTCTGACCCTCCGCAGGCCTTGCTCGCTTTAAAAGGTCACCGGTTTTGATAGGGCTTATTATTATTTAGATGATTCACAAAAAAACGGCTCCGACCAGTTTATTAAACATTCCTCTGCCCAAAAAGATGATAGAGGGACATTTAAGCGGCAGCTACATCATGCGCTGTTGCGAGCCTGAATGTGGTCCAGCTCCGAGCTGTTTATTGGTTTCCAGATGGGGATGTGGAAGTCGAAACTCTAATATTTATCAAAGACAATTTATTAATCCAGTCGTGCCTACTGGGGTGTGCCGTAAAGAGATGAAAGGCCATGGCACAGCACGGGGGAGATGAAAGGCTCCGTGTGATACGGGACCCCTCCGGCTCAATGTGCTCACGGCATTAAAAGTATCGGGTTTCTTCATGGCCGCGGGCACGGCTGTCTAATGAATCGCTTCGTTTTATTTTGGCCGTGCTCCCAAATCAAAGGCCTCTTGTGTTTTAACAGCGAACTCGGTGTCAGAGCGTTATTACATGCCGATTACTTTAAAGGAGGCCAGAGGGGGCGCAGATCCCGACTACGGGGGCATCATCACAGGACGCGCTGTGAGCGGCCAGACGCACTGCTGATACGGCTGAGGGACCGCAATGCGTCTTGAATGACTGAGGTCTGCTATAAAACGTAGAGTTCTGGTTCTGTAGTCCGACTGGAGCAGCTGCGGTCCATACGTGTGAACACGCACGTCCGGACCTTGTGGCTCCGCTCACTGGCCACATATTGGAAACACCTCCCTTGTGGTTCTGCTCACTGGCCACTTTATTAGAAACACCAACCTTGTGGTTCTGCTCACTGGCCACTTTATTAGAAACACCAACCTTGTGGTTCTGCTCACTGGCCACTTTATTGGAAACACCAACCGACCTTGTGGTTCCGCTCACTGGCCGCATTATTAGAAACACCTCCCTTGTGGTTCTGCTCACTGGCCACTTTATTGGAAACACCAACCGACCTTGTGGTTCCGCTCACTGGCCACTTTATTAGAAACACCTCCCTTGGGGTTCTGCTCACTGGCCACTTTATTAGAAACACCCACCTTGTGGTTCTGCTCACTGGCCACTTTATTAGAAACACCCACCTTGTGGTTCTGCTCACTGGCCACTTTATTAGAAACACCAAGCTTGTGGTTCTGCTCACTGGCCACTTTATTCGAAACACCCACCTGTGTGGTTTCTGCTCACTGGCCACTTTATTAGAAACACCCACCTTGTGGTTCTGCTTCACTGGCCACTTTATTTTTTTTTTTTTTTTTTTTAGAAAACACCCACCTTGTGGTTCTGCTCACTGGCCACTTTATTAGAAACACCACCTTGCTGGTTCATGCCCACTGTTCCACTTTATTAGAAAAAACACCAACCTTGTGGTTCTTGCTCACTGGCCACTTTTATTAGAAACCACCCACCCTTGTGGTTCTGCTCACTGGCCACTTTATTAGAAACCACCTCCCTTGTGGTTCTGCCTCACTGGCCACTTTATTGGAAACACCAAGCTTGTGGTTCCGCTCACTGGCCACTTTATTAGAAACACCAAGCTTGTGGTTCTGCTCACTGGCCACTTTATTAGAAACACCCACCTTGTGGTTCTGCTCACTGGCCACTTCATTAGAAACACCCACCTTGTGGTTCTGCTCACTGGCCACTTTATTAGAAACACCCACCTTGTGGTTCCACTCACTGGCCACTTTATTAGAAACACCCATCTTGTGGTTCCGCTCACTGGCCACTTTATTAGAAACACCCACCTTGTGGTTCTGCAAACCGGCCACTTTGTTGGAAACGCCTCCATTGTGGTTTCGCTCACTGGCCACTTTACTGGAAACACCTAGCTTGTGGTTCAGCTCATTAGCCACTTTATTAGAAACACCAAGCTTGCATCTCCACAAACTGGCCACTTTATTAGAAACACACACCTTGTGGCTCCGCTCACTGGCCACTTTATTGGAAACACCTCCCTTGTGGTTCCGTTCACTAGCCACTTTATTAGAAACACCTACATTGTGGTTCTGCAAACTGGCCACTTTATTAGAAACACCTCCATTGTGGTTCTGCTCACTGGCCACTTTATTAGAAACGCCAACCTTGTGGTTCTGCTCACTGGCCACTTTATTAGAAACACCTCTCCCATTCATTTCAGCTCATTAGCCACTTTATTAGATATATCAACCTTGCATCTCCACAAACTGGCCATTTTATTAGAAACACCTCCCATGTGTTTCGGCTCATTAGACACTTTATTAGAAACGCCTACCTTGTGCTTCCACAAACTGGCCACTTTATTAGAAACACCAACCTTGTGGTTCCGCTCACTGGCCACTTTATTAGAAACACCCACCTTGTGGTTCCGCTCACTGGCCACTTTATTAGAAACACCCACCTTGTGGTTCCGCTCACTGGCCACTTTATTAGAAACACCCACCTTGTGGTTCCGCTCACTGGCCACTTTATTAGAAACACCCACCTTGTGGTTCCGCTCACTGGCCACTTTATTAGAAACACCTCCCATGTGTTTCGGCTCATTAGGCACTTTATTAGAAACGCCTAGCTTGTGCTTCCACGAACTGGCCACTTTATTAGAAACACCACACTACAGCATTTAACTGCATGTCAGCTAGATTTCTGATAAAGCGGCCGGCGAGCGTAGGTGCCCCAGGTTGGTCGGTCAGATCAAAGGAGCAGTAGTGGCAGGTAGCAGCAGCTGGTGTGTTCTTTTGCCACGCTGATCTAACTGGACAGTGAGGACTGCCGCGTCTCACCTCAGGCGTTGTGAGATACACGCAGGGTGAGGGATCCGCAGCGTGCTGAAGTGTCAACCTCTCACCAGCAAATGCCTCCCACCGCACCGCCGAGACGGGACTAATGACATTACTGACGTGGTGCGAGCTGCTGAAGGTGATTGTGGGCAATGAAAACTATTTTATACACCCAGGCCAAAACAAAGGCCTCATGTTTCTGAATGGAGCCCGCCGCCATTGTGCTCCTCGGATGGGTGCAAGAGATGGGAGATACGGCCTCAGTTAAAGGGGAACTCCGCTGAAGCTTCCAAACATCCGATAAACACCGGGATATGCAGAGTGATTCAGTGGGGTTGGGTGTGTGAGATGGGGTCCGGTGTTCTGTTACAGTGGTGGAGATGGGAACCAGGGTTTCCCCATGTCTAGAACACAACATATAGACACTGATATTCTAACCCACCATTTGACGCTACACGTGTCCTTCTGAGTGTGTATGGAATGTTGGTGATGAAAACTTCTGGAAAACCTGGAAGGAAACACTAAGTTCCTTTGTGGGACTATTTGACCTCACAGCGCCTGCAGCATGTATCCCCTCCACCATGAATGGATGTTTAAGGCTGAGATCGTCTCCACACTATCATAAACAGCGTTCTCAGACATCAGGCAGCGTATTCAGAACCACCTTCATGTAGGAGCTTTTCTGTGAGGGAGCTTTTAGAGGGGAGTCGTCTGTTCCTTCACACACCACTGTGAAACCACTGTGACTCTTTCTCCAGGACACGGGGCTTTATTAAAGTTCCCACTTGGCGGTACTCGGAGTGCGTGTAAGTGTTTTCCATGTAAAGCCCGGTATGATGGAATGTAATGGGATTTTTTTTCAGTCATCTCATTATGTATTTTGATTCCCGTGTCCTTGCTTTGGACGGCAGCTCACGGCTCTCTAATCCATCTCCAGTCTCGTACTCAGATTAAGTTTCCAAAACATTTCTATCGGATTCCCTCTCCGCGGCGTGGTTTGGAAAGGGGGGGGACCCGGGCCGCTCTCCGTGCACACTCCCTTCGCCGTGGCTTGTTAATTTCAATGATATGGAATTCCAAAGTTATCTCTGTAAAAATAGCATCAAATTTTTTCCGCCTAAGTTCTCTTAAAACATGCTCGCCCTCCATCAAAACCCGATATCCTCCTCCTACCTCTCGCCTCTTCCGTTAGAGTCCTTGCAACCTCCATTAATTAAAACGCGGGGTCGGGCAGCGAGAGTCCAGCGGCGCGCTTCTCCAGCGACGGCTCCAGGTCCAAGTTGAAATCTGGGAAAGAAATACACTGGTTTACAACATGAAAAATAAAAACAGCTGAGGCGATTCGACCGCAGGCATGGACGTTAAGGAAGCGCAGTCTGGAGCTGAGGAATGAGGCGGAGGTTTATTGTTTAGACCGGACCTGACGGATGGCGTTACAAGGTGTTTAGCATTGTGGGGAGGTCGAATGGGGTGGCGCTGTAGGAGGCCCCTTCCTGGATAAACAGTGTGGACTTCAGAGCGGGAGTTGAGACCAGTCACGGAAGGTGCAACGCAGAACCCATCCGAGTTACACCTCTGTCACACACCTCACACCACACCCGCTTCACACTCGCTCTGTACACACCTCACACCAAACGCCTCTCTCACTCACTCTGTACACACCTCACACCAACCACTCTCTCCATCACTCTGTACACAACCTCACACCAAACCCTCTCTCCACTCACTCTGTACCACCTCACACCAAAACCTCTCTCACTCACGCACATCTGTAAACAACCTCACCACCACACCCTCCTCCCTCACTCTGTACACACTCACACCAAAACTCTCTCTCACTCACTCCTGCTACACACCTCACACCAAAACCTCTCTCACTCACTCTGTACACACACTCACACCAAACCCTCTCTCCCTCACTCGTACACACCTCACACCAAACCCTCCTCTCACTCACTCTGTACACACCTCACACCACACCCGCTCCTCAACTCACTCTGTAACACACCTCACACCAAACCCCTCTCTCCCTCCCTCTGGTCACACCTCACACCAAACCCTCTCTCCCCTCGCACTCTGTACCACACACTGCCAACACCCCACACCCGCATCACACTCGCTCTGTACACACCTCACACCAAACCCGCTCACACTCTCTCTGTAACACACGCTCACACCAAAACCCGCTCACACGCGCTCTGTAACACACCTCACACCCAAACACGCGCTCTCCTCACTCTGTACAACCTCACACCCAAACCCTTCTATCACTCACTCTTGTACACACCTCACACCAAACCCTCTCTCACTCACTCTGTACACACCTCACACCACACCCGCTCTCACTCACTCTGACCACCCCTCACACCAAACCTCTCTCCCTCACTCTGTACACACCTCACACCAACACCCTCTCTTCTCCTCACTCTGTACACACCTCACACCAAAACCCTCTCTCACTCACTCTTGTACACACCTCACACCAAACCCTCTCTCACTCACTTCTGTACACACCTCACACCAAACCCCCTCTCTCACTCACTCTGTACACACTCACACCAAACCCTCTCTCCCCTCACTCCTGTACCACACCACACCACCAAAACCCGCTCTCACTCACTCTGTACACACCCTCACACCAATACCCTCTCTCACTCACTCTGTACACACCTCACACCACACCCGGCTCTCGCTCCAACTCTGTACACACTCACACCAAACCCTCTCTCCCTCACTCTGTAAACAACACCTCACACCCAAACCCCTCTCTCAATCACTCTGTACACACCTCACACCAAAAACCCTCTCTCACTCACTCTGTACACACCTCACACCAAACCCGCTCTCCATCACATGTTTATACCTCATACACAGATTTTATGGAGAAATCCTGAAAAAATCCCGTTTTGATTAGGTCATGATGTGGGCATGTAGATTGCGGCAAATGCTAACACAATAGCTTAGGTCAGCTTAAATGACCTGTCAGCCACAAGACAAGGCCCAGAAGCCATTATATACCAACCCGTAGCGTGTAGAGCCCCATGAACCTGAGTGATAATAGAGACTTTAGGCCCTCGGCTTGATCTACACCAGCACAGCAGATGCTGGTGATGAACCGATGAAGCGCTTTTGTTTTTCTGGCAATTGAGACTTGCGCCTGAAATGCACGGCATGGCGCGAGTTGGTGAATACTGGAAGAGGACTGGGTTTCTTCGGAGAAATGGTGTTGCATTGTTTCATTATGTTGCGACATGGTGGGAGTTGTTAGTAGCTGGTGCGTGTTTGCCCAAAACCTAATATCAGGTTGCATCTGCAGCATTTGTTCCGTCTGAGAAAGCATAGTCGCTGGTGGAAAAACAGACGCTTGGGCTTCGGTGGGGATGTTTCAAGGTCATGTTCTACCAGGCGGATGCCAATTCTGGGTTAGCAAGTGCGGGCTCACTGTGGCCGTACGGCCCCACAGAGTCCTCATTTTCAACCCTTTAACCTAGAGTTTTCTTCAAGGATTGTGAGGGTTCTTCTCTATTACAGCATTATCTTATGGTTCTATAGGTAACCTAGAAGGGTTCGTCCTCCACAGTACCAAAGTCACCAGTGCACCATTTTGGGAACTCATGGTGCTTTACATCTCTCTGAAATCCACACTGATCGTTTTTACCGTTACTCATCATGGTCCAGTGTGCTTTATTCCTCCTGGAATCATGGGGATGCTGATCCAGGACTTGTTGGCCTGGATGGCAGGAAAACACCCTGGACAGGCCAGAACAACCTAGGCATACACAGGTCCTCATGCGTCAGTTCAGGATCTCCAGTTCAGCTTGGAAATGTGGAAGATGAAACCGGAGCACCTGGAGAAATCCCAAACACACACGGTGGAGAACAACCCCACCCAGAAAGAACGCTGGCATCCCCAGCCAGGGAATCAAACCCGGCCTGTGTAATCATATCCTTTACAGAGCTTCCTGAAACCTAATATTGAAATATGATGACTCTACTTGTCTGAGCCTACTCCTCCAAGCACTGGAGCAAGGGGGAGCCATGAGGCTAATGTAGCTATGGAATAATGGAAGCTTATGTATAGCATGTAGCATGGTGCTAACATCATACCTAAAGAATTCTGCTCGAAAAACGTATTATCATGAATTATTCAATTTTCAATTCAATTTCTTTGTTTAAATTATTTTACAGTGCAGCCGAGCACTGTACAAGCAGAGAACAGTAAATATGAATTATGAAGTATAGCAAAGGCATAAAGACTAGGAAAGAGAAAAGATCCATTAAGTGCTACCAATTAATTAAAAATATAAAAAATTACAAATATAAAAATGTTTAATATATTGAATATTTAAAAGATAAAATTGATTATAATTAAATATAAAAATGAAATAAATAAAAGAGAGAAAATACAAGAATTATAAAAAATATTGTCTTCTACTACTACTACTACCAATAACAATAATATTAATCATAAATTATAATAATAATAATCATAAATGATAATAATAATAATAATAATAATAATAATAATAATAATAATAATAACAATAATTGATAATAATTGATAATTGATAATAATAATAATAATAATAATAATAATAATAATAATTATTATTATTATTATTATTATTATCATTATTATTATTATTATTATTATTATCATTAATAATAATAATAATAATAATAACAACAATAATTGATAATAATTGATAATAATAATGATAATAATAATAATAATAATAATAATAATAATAATACATTATAATAATGTAGAAAACACAAAAAATAGCAGTAAATAAATAATAATGTAATAAAAAGCAAATAACAAAAATAATATTAAATCAGAATAACCATCTTAGATGAGTAATAATTAATAAAATTATGGTTATTAACATCCCTGCTGCAAAGACCAGCACAGACCAGCAACGCTGATCGCCAGCAACACCAGCACATGTTGGGGTGACCAGCTTAACCAGCACCAGCACTGTACATATACCAGATTACCCCAGCATGAAGTGCATGCTGGCCTGCGCGGTTGTTTCAGCAGCTGTCTTCATTAGCCTCCTAGCTCCTCTGCTAACCGAGGAAGCCGCTCCACCCTGGAATAACGGCTGCGTTTGGAGTAAGAGGAGGAAAACGATTCCTTTAAGCTCAGCTGTGTTTGTATCTCAGTTCTCCATGACGGCTTTGAGCACTGAACCGAGCCCGCCAGTGTTCAGCCTCACCACAACAAAGCTCTGCTCGCTCATCCCAACTGCAGTGCCACCCTGCTCCTCGGCCAGCGCCTGAGTGACGAGTGTTTTGTCTGGAGCCAAATCTTCCAGACACCTTCGGCGTGGAGGGTAAGAGGCAGTGTGTGTGTGTGCATGTGATTGTTTTTGTACATTTTCAGGACTAAACTGAACTAAAAACAGAGAAAACCAGCCCTGACTCGATACTCCTACCCTTAAAGTACAAAAATGAGGGTTTAATTAATGTAGACATCATCATCAAGAGGATCTCTGCACACAGAAGGAGGTGTGGGGGGAGCAGGTGTGTGGGGAAGGAGGATAAAGGTGACCAGGATCAATAACTGATGATAGATTTAGACTGATATGATCAATATTTATTGAGCTACACATACAGAAGTCTGTCTCTCAGTATGGCGTCGGGCCGCCGTGTTCGCTAACCCAACACGCCAGACGTCTCGGTATGGAGCTGTAGAGGTTCCTAATGGAGTCCTGTAATAATCCATCCCATGCAGCTTGAACATCCTCACACAGTTCCTGCAGATGGTGCGGTAGGGGTGGAGGTGGAGGGACACCAGGCCTTCTGGACGTGTGACGACACACCGTCCATCTTGGTGCTGACCACGGTGCCTCCACACACGGATTCGTTGGGCGCCTCCACCAAGACTAAAGCGGGACTCGTCACTGAAGATGACCCGCTGCCATTCTGAGTCACTCCATGACAGTCTGGTACGACACCACTGCAGTCTTTGGTGACGGTGACGTGGTGTTAAGGACAGTCGTGGTAACGGTCTGTGTGCATGTAGTCCTGCGTGGTGCAGCCGTCTGCCGATGGTGCTGCACTAACAGGAGGACTCATGGAGGACACCACTGCTCACTGGAGGTCTGTAATGGTGGGTGTAGGGTCAGTCAGGTACAGAGATAAGACGCGTCCTTGCGTACGCCACGTCTCACCATGTCAAACCTACCCAGCAAGTTTCGTTCCTGTGGGTTGATTCCCTCCGGGTGCAGCTCGTCTTTTGATGAGTGTACGTATGTACATGTGAGTAGTCGACCTGGTGTCTTCCCGACCCTCTGTGTGTGTGTGTGTGTGTGTGTGTGCTTATGGTCTTTGTGGAGAATGTTTAGCCAAGGTTACCCACGTTGCTTTTGGAGGATGATCAAACTGGTCCAGAGGCGCTTGCGGTCCTCGTCCGTCGTTCCTCTGTGTCCCACCGGTTTTATTGTGTTTAGAGTTTTAGATAAACTCCCGCTCCGGAGGAGCGATGACTCCTCGCCGCGCCGCGTTTGGTGCTGTATTTACTCTCGGGTGTATCTTTGGAAAGATGTCGGGTCTTAGCGTGGAGGTAGCATGGGGAGCGTCCGCTCTGTCATCGCACATTACAGTAAGGCTTCCCGACCTGGCCTTGGAAACACATCAAGCAGGCATGGAGATACGGGGCTAAGTCAGCAGGTTGTCCTCATGCTGGTCCTCTATTAGGTTAGCGGGTTAGCTTCAGTGCTCCTCAGTCAGGCCGGGGTTGCCCGTGACCTGGTACAGTCGTAGTCCAGAATGTGATTACTCAGAACTCAGTTTATTCTATCAGCTCCACTGACCATACAGGACACTCTGTAGGTGTCCAGGTCCAGACTGTAGTCCATCTGTTTCTCTGTGTACTGTATTACCCTGTTCTTCAATGGTCAGGACCCCCACAGGACCACCACAGAGCAGGTATGATGTGGGTGGTGGATCATTCTCAGCACTGCAGTGACACTGGCGTGGTGGGGGTGTGTTAGTGTGTGTGGTGCTGGTGTGAGTGGATCAGACACAGCAGTGCTGCTGGAGTGTTTAGACACTGTGTCCACTCACTGTCCACTCTATTAGACACTCCTACCTTGCTGGTCCACCTTGTAGATGGACAGTCAGAGACGATAGCTCATCTGCTGCTGCACAGTGCAGTGTTGGTCATCCTCTAGCCCTTCATCAGTTAGCACAGGATGCTGCCCCACAGGACGCTGCCCACAGGACGCTACCCACAGGACGCTACCCACAAGACACCACCCACAGGACGCTGCCCATAGGACACTACCCACAGGACGCTGCCCATAGGACACTACCCACAGGACACTACCCACAGAATGCTGCCTACAGGACGCTGCCCACAGGACGCTGCCCACAGGACGCTACCAACAGAACGCTGCCCACAGAATGCTGCCCCCAGGACGCTGCCCTCAGGATACTACCCACAGGACGGTACCCACAGGACGCTGCCCACAGGACGCTGCCCACAGGACGGTGCCCACAGGGCGCTACCCACAGAATGCTGCCCACAGGACGCTACCCACAGGACGCTACCCCCAGGGCGCTGCCCTCAGGATGCTACCCACAGGACGCTGCTCCTAAGATGCTGCCCACAGGACACTGGTCTCAGGATGTCCAGGAGGTGCCCAGGAGCACTGCTGTGTCTGATCCGCTCACACCAGCACCACACACACTTGGTAGAATGACCCATACGTTGGTTTGATTGAGAACATGTGGACACTGTAAAGCCAGGTTTAATTTGAATATGATAAAGCTAACTAGATGATCACTGAGCTCATTCCCAGAATATTCCCAGATTTGAGGCCCTATTCCAGGGTTAACATGAAGCGGCAACAATTCCCGTTTCAGTGTAAACCCGTCGGCTCCATACCGCTCTCTGACTCTGGAGGGGGCAAAAAAAAAAGATGGCACGAATTCCTTTTCTCCTCCTCTACATTAATCCAATTAGCCAGCACCTGCAGGAACGTCTCCCTGCCAAATCCTCTCCACCACCTCCTCCTCCTCCGCCCCATCCTTCCATCATCCTCCCCCTAAAAATGGTTTAACAGGGGGAACAGAATAATCTGTCAGACAGCGAACACGGCTCCGGTTACACACCTGCCAAGGCGTAAGCTCAAAGAATAACACCCAACTGTTTTGAGGTATTTGAGAGCGGATTAGGGGAATCTCAGGTACAAATCCGCCGACGGCCTCCAAAACCCATCCGCCTTCAGGGCCGCCTTTTTCTGCCCCCCAAACACCCCCCGCCCCCAGCGACTCGGCGGTTCCGAAGGCTGCGAGGAACCCGGCCTCAGTGAAAGATGAAAAGGTGTCAGCAGTGCGCTCTCTCTCTCCGAATACCTCGCTCTCTCTCTCTCTCTCCGCTCTCTGCTTGATTTAACAGGAAGTCATTTAAGTGATGGATGGCGCTGGACGAAGCTTTCAGAAGAGCCAAACTGGGGCGGAAAAAAAGAAGAAGCCCTCTGCGACTGTTTAAATTCATAAAGACGTAAAGCCTTTTATTCGGGCGTCTTTTATCCCAAGCTGTTTCGGAGACGTGTCGGGGGAAAAATGGGGCGATCACTCAAAACAGAAGTTTCCCCGCGTCCAGTGTGGGATGAAAACCAGACCGGACCGAGCTGAGCCTCCGTTTGACTTCCTGTTTAATATACCCCCGAACAGACGACACTACTGTTGTAAATTCCCTTCTGAGAGAAAACCGAGGAAAACTGGGTTTACAGAGTTGCAGCGAGCTGGGCCTGCAGTGCTCCAAACCCACAGCTCCACCAGTTCAACCTGATCTGGTGACATCTGAGGTCTTCAATGAGACGAGTTCACAAAAACAGACCTCCAGGATCTTCAGCTCAAAGTTTTATTACGCTGGCTGAAGTAGATCACGCTATCGTCAAGCATCTGTGTTCCCTGGTTCAGCCCAACCAGGTTTTACTTAGGAAGGAACAGAACACTAATGTCCAATAGAAAACACTGAACTCCAGAGGCATGTAATTCCCTGGGTGGTTCTCCTGGATGGTTTAGGATCAATGTGAAGGCATGGAGAAGAACTAAGACGCTCCCGGTTCCAATGAAGGAAGAACCTCCGATAGCGACCAAAAAAAAAACTAGAGGCTAGACCACTGAAAGGAACAACCAAGAGGATCCAATGGAACATGAGTAAGAAACACTGAGGAACAAAGAATGTGAGAAAGACCCACTGACAGAACCAAAAACATGAGGAAGAACTATTGAGGAGAACCAAAGACATGAGGGAGAAGAATTGAGAGGAACCAAGAATGTAAGTAGGATCCACTGAGAAAACCAAGAACATGAGGAAGAACCACTGAGAGGAACCAAAGACATGAGGAGGAACCACTGAGGGGAACCAAAGACATGAGGAAGAACCACTGAGAGGAACCAAGTTTCATGAGGGAAAAGAATTGAGAGGAACCTAGAATGTACAGAATATCCACTGAGAGAACCAAGAACATGAGGAAGAACTACTGAGAGGTACTAAGACTCAACAGGAGAAAGCAGGACCTCTGTCAGGATACTAAAGGAACTCAAAGAAACTCTGAGGAGCCAGGAATATAAGGAAGCTCCACTGAAAGAACCAAGAACATGAGGTGGAACCACTGAGAGGAACCAAGATTCAACTGGAGAAACTCTCTAAAAGGAGGAGGGAGTGACCACTAAAAGGAACCAAGAACATGGGAAGAATCACTGAGAGGAACCAAAGACATGAGGTGGAACCACTGAGAGGAACCAAGGGCATGAGGGAGAGCCTTTGAGAGAACCAAAGACACTAGGAGGAAGAATTGAGAGGAACCAAGACTCAACTGGAGAAACTCTCTAAGAGGATGAGAAGAGACCACCGAGGGATCAAGAACATGAGGAAGAACCATTTAGAGGAACCAAGACTCACAAGGAGGATCCTCTTCTGGTGCACACTGGGTAGCTAGACCAGTACAGCAATAAACCAGAAAGCGGAATGATCGCTCGGAGTATTATCCGGAGGCAGAAATCCGTGGGGTGACGTCACCACAGGTCAGTACAAGCAGCTGGTCATGTGTACGGGAGTACCGTTTGGAGTAAGCCCCCCAAAACTGCACACAGCAGAGCGTAAACACCGTAGGGTTGGTGAAGAACAGGACACGGCAGGGCCCACCATCTCCTGCTCCTTCCCCAGACCTCTGGGACACGCTGATCCAAAGATCGTTCGGAAAGCTGTTTGAACTTAAAGGACCTGGATGGTCCTGGACAGCCCCTCCCAGCCCGGGGCCGAGGCCCGGGCACCAATCTGCATGTCTCTCAGTATGGGTTTTTTTGAAAGTGGATCTTGAGAAAGCACAAATCCAGGGGATTAGTCACCCTCGGCTTTTGCAGGCTGTCACCAGGAAAATAAAGGAAGACCGGGAAAATAACGCGAGTGTTCCGTCATGCATTAATGTGAGAACTGTCTCTAATTATAGCAGAAAGGCCGTCATGACTGACCTGTGGCCCTGGACAGTGTTTGGAACTGCTGAGTTTAATTTATGCCCTCTCTTTCTCGAGGACACGCCCTTGGTGAGTCGGCAGGGCCGTGAGGGAAGCAGTGAACTTCGAGTCCCCCCTCTCCCGCCCCAGAAGCCCCAGTCTGATTCACGGGACGGCGCTGGACGGAGAAAGTGACCTTGGGCGAGTGCTGCGTCGCAGCGCTTTACTTTCGGACCCGAATCAAAGCAGAGACCCCTTTTGATTTACGAGTATGTGTATCTTTCCGCCTTCTGTGCAACTTGTTCTTTGTTCCATTGACATAACATGTCTTCAGTGCTTTGACCTTGCGGGGTAGTTAACGGGGGGGAGAGTAAACAAAGCTCTGAGCGGAGAGCAGAGAAGGAAAAATGAAAGGAGAAGAAAGAAGAGACCCCCTTGAAGTAGAATGGCCGTCAGCGCTTGTGCCATCTGCGCTAACCCACTACCCACACAAAGTCTCGGTGATTCAAACATTCTCGTCTCCAACGAGAAACAGACGCAGCGAGGGACTTGGAAACAGCTCCGCTTTTTTAGGGAGGCCTTTGAAAAAGCCCTTTTAAGAACGAGGGAGAAGAAAAGAAGCAGGCTTGTGTCTTTGCATGAAGCTTCTGATTTATTTCACTCTGTGAAAATCTACCACACTGCTGTGGAAGCGCTCGTATGGCATGTGTGAAGGAATGATGGTTTTAAAATCTCAGGCTATGGGGGGAAAAGAAAAACAGGGGGCCACTTTATTAGAAACCCGTCCCTTGTAGCCACACGCAGTTTGTGTTGGGAAAAGTGGCCAGGTAAGTGGAGGCACGAGGTGGGTGTTTCTAATAAAGTGGCCAGTGTGTGGAGACACCAGGTGGGTGTTTCTAATAAAGTGGCAAGTGAGTTGAAGCACCAGGTGGGTGTTTCTAATAAAGTGGCCAGTATGTGGAAACACCAGGTGGGTGTTTTCAGTAAAGTGGCCAGTGTGTGGAGGCACCAGGTGGGTGTTTCTAATAAAGTGGCCAGTGAGTTGAAGCCCAAGGTGGGTGTTTCTAATAAAGTGGCCAGTGAGTGGAAGCACAAGGTGGGTGTTTCTAATAAAGTGGCCAGTGAGTGGAAGCACCAGGTAGGTGTTTCTAATAAAGTGGCCGGTGTGTGGAGGCCCCAGGTGGGTGTTTCTAATAAAGTGGCCAGTGAGTGGAAGCACCAGGTGGGTGTTTCTAATAAAGTGGCCAGTATGTGGAAACACCAGGTGGGTGTTTTCAGTAAAGTGGCCAGTGTGTAGAGGCACCAGGTGGGTGTTTCTAATAAAGTGGCCAGTGTGTGGAGGCCCTAGGTGGGTGTTTCTAATAAAGTGGCCAGTGAGTGGAACCACCAGGTGGGTGTTTCTAATAAAGTGGCCAGTGAGTGGAACCACCAGGTGGGTGTTTCTAATAAAGTGGCCGGTGTGTGGAGGCCCCAGGTGGGTGTTTCTAATAAAGTGGCCAGTGTGTGAATGTTTTTAGGTCAGGCCGGAGAGCGGGGCTTAAGGGTGTGATCGTTTTCTCGATGGCTGTTTGGTTCGGTCACATGTTACCTTGGGTATTATATACACGGCTCGGATTATTAACCGCGTCCTTCCTTCCATGTCAACTGTTTACGTAATTTAAATCCTTCAGGGAGCCAACAAAGTGTCAACTGGCCACTGCAGACTGTTTTTTGGGAAAAGATTTGACTCACTGGATGTTCCAAGGAAAATTTTGTTCAAGAGACATTAGAAATATTAATATGAGAACGTAGTTCGACTTACGATAAGGAATATTTTAATACCCAAGGAATGCTCGTGGTGGGTGTACAGTTGGGATTAATTATCCTGTATAGTGTTGGGAAGTGAAGCTGGGAGTGGCCGGAGTATTGGGAGTACTAAAGAAGCTCTTTGCTGGAGGTGTGGAGGTTCGAAGAGTGAAGGTTTGAGGCTTGCAGAACCAAAGTTTGGGTTCTCTAAAAGCCTTTAACTGGTGGTTCATTAGAGAACACTGTGTGTATATGGGGTGTGTGGATGTATAACAACAACAACAACAATAATAATAATGTAAATTATATAAATCTGGAATACAATAACAGCCATCTAGCAACACCTTAGCAACCACAAGGGACACCACAGCAACTTCCCAGGAACTTCCCAGGAATTACGTGAGATACCATAGCAATCACCAACTATATGGTGGATACAAAAGCGGACACTTAGCAATACCCTAGCAACCACATGGGATACAATAGCAACCGCCTTGCAATACTCTAACAAACCCATGGAATACCATAGCAACCACCCAGCAAAAAGCTAGCAACCATATGGGATACAGTATTAGCCACCTAGCAACCAAATAGGATACCACATTAACCACCCAGCAACACACTCGCAACCACATGGGATTCAATATTAGCCACCTAGCAACACCCTATCAACAACATGGCATACCATAGCAACCAACCAGCAACAGGCTACCAACCACCTGTGATATAATAGCAGCCACCTAGCAAACACATGAAATACCATAGCAACCACCAAGCAACGGGCTAGCAACCGCATGGGATACAATTGCAGTCACCTAGCAACACCCTAGCAACCGCCTGAGATGCATTAGCAACCAACCAGCAACACACTAGCAATCACATGGGATACCATAGCAATCACCAACTATGTCGTTGATACAAAAGCAGACACTTAGCAATATCCGAGCAACCAGATGGAATAAATTTTCAACCACCTTGCAATACTCTAACAAACCCATGGCATACCATAGCAACCACCCAGCAACATGCTAGCAACCACATGGGATACAATATTAGCCACCTAGCAACCAAATATGATACCACATCAACCACCCAGCAACACACTCACAACCACATGGGATTCAATATTAGCCACCAAGCAAACCATAGCAACCACACTGAAAACCATAGCAACCACCAAGCAACAGGCTAGCAACCACATGGGATACAATTGCAGTCACCTAGCAACAGCCTAGCAACCACGCAGCAACAGGCTAGCAGCCCGTCTGAGATACATTAGCAACCACCCAGCAACAGGCTAGCAGCCCGCATGGGATACAATAGCAGCCACCACGGTATACCATAGCAACTGCTTGGCAACACATTATCAACCACCTGGTAGCAGCTACCAAGCAACCACATTGGATAGCACGGCAACCACCTAGGACACGTTATCAACCATTTAGCAACACCCTGGCAACCACCTAAAGCACCACCATCCTGCTCCAGCTGCACAGTCAGCCTCCTGTTTAACCTGCTCCCTAACCGCTCAGCCTCTTCGTTAACCCACGGCTCTCCTCCTTCTCGCTCCCATCTGTGTGGTCAACCGCACGTCTCTATTAACGGCTCGGACTGTCCAGCGAGGTCGGCTACTCGCGTACCTGCTGGGGTCTGTTCCTGCGACATGGAAGCAATCTAAAAAGCATCTGTGAAATGAGAACGCAGCCGGGGTCGTCCAAGTGCAGGCTAGCCACGATGACTCAGGAGCTGGAGGAGTGTGGCCTGACCACTGGCAGCTTTGTGCGCAGTGCAAAACACCAAACACATTCCGTGGAACCTTCGTGCATCCCCCAGGGAACGGCCAAAGGGGTTGCAGATTTGCAGGAACTTTCAGGAGCCAAAGAGCAATGCTAGGAATTCCTGAGCGTTTAATGAAAACGCTAGCGAGGTTCAGGAGATTTCTCACAAATTCCATGGCACGAAATCCAACGGAATGCTGACCCATTGGAATTCCGGCCAATTCTTTGTTAAACCGCTCCAAATCTTAACGAACAAAACCACCTGTACGTGCGTCTTTGAAGCGGGGGAGTGGAATATCGTTGGGCTACGCTCTTACAGGATACGGTTTCACTCCAAATGGAGCAAATCCCATTTGTAACCTGCGTTGTCATTAGTCCTCATAATTAT
Organism: Prochilodus magdalenae; assembly: GCA_024036415.1. Taxonomy (NCBI): domain Eukaryota; kingdom Metazoa; phylum Chordata; class Actinopteri; order Characiformes; family Prochilodontidae; genus Prochilodus; species Prochilodus magdalenae. The sequence continues at coordinate 80,523 of JAMWET010007364.1, read as the reverse complement.
CAGCAGCGTTAGCCGCGGCACTCCAGGTTCCTTCCAGGCGGTGTCATGGTTCACCTTCTGTGGTTTTGGGACGTGAACGCCGAGGTCACCCTGAGGCAGGGATTTATTTTACTGTCGGTACCGATTACGTGGACACCTAACAACAGCTGAGCCGCTGGTTCTCACTCTCTCTCCGTTAAGGTGGCACCTGATGATGAATCGTTGTCCTGCGGCGCTATGCGGTGATTCATATGCGTATACAAAGCTGCTCAGTGAGGGGGAACCGAACCAACACACCACACCTGCACCGAGACAAAATATCAACACGGCCCGGTAACGAGATCCTACACCGAGCACCAACATGTCCACATCCACACTAGCGTAGCGTACATGCTGCTGCTGTGCTCCGTCAGGTCCGACCCAGACCTAAACTTCAGCAGCCCCCAGATTATTCATTCTTTCACTAATACAGACCGCAGAGGTAAATCAGCAACAGCAGAGAGAGAGAGAGAGAGAGAGAGAGAGAGAGAGAGAGAGAGAGAGAGAGGACAAGAGAGGTAGAGAAGACATAGCACAGGTGTCATAAGATGAGCGAGAGAGGTAGAGACAGAAGGTGTCAAGACATGTGTGAAGGAATGATGGTTTTAAAATCTCAGGCTATGGGGGGAAAAGAAAAACAGGGGGCCACTTTATTAGAAACCCGTTCCTTGTAGCCACACGCAGTTTGTGTTGGGAAAAGTGGCCAGTATGTGGAAACACCAGGTGGGTGTTTCTAATAAAGTGGCAAGTGAGTTGAAGCACCAGGTGGGTGTTTCTAATAAAGTGGCAAGTGAGTTGAAGCCCAAGGTGGGTGTTTCTAATAAAGTGGCAAGTGAGTTGAAGCCCAAGGTGGGTGTTTCTAATAAAGTGGCAAGTGAGTTGAAGCCCAAGGTGGGTGTTTCTAATAAAGTGGCCAGTATGTGGAAGCACCAGGTGGGTGTTTCTAATAAAGTGGCAAGTGAGTTGAAGCCCAAGGTGGGTGTTTCTAATAAAGTGGCCAGTATGTGGAAACACCAGGTGGGTGTTTTCAGTAAAGTGGCCAGTGAGTGGAAACCCAAGGTGGGTGTTTCTAATAAAGTGGCCAGTGAGTGGAACCACCAGGTGGGTGTTTCTAATAAAGTGGCCCGGTTCTGTGGATGCCCTGGTGGGTTTTCTAGGTCAAGTGCCGGAGAGTGGGGCTTAAGGGTGGGTGATCTCGTTTTCATAAAGATGGCTGTTTGGTTGAAGCCCAAGGTGGGTGTTACTAATAAAGTTATATAGTACGGCTGGAAAGTAACCAGGTGGGTGTTTTCAGTAAAGTGTCAACTGTTTAGAGGCAACCAGGTAAATGTTTTCTAATAAAGTGGCACAGTGTCAAACTGGGCACCTGCAGACTGTTTTATAATAAAGTGGCCCCCCCAGTGAGTGGAACTCACCATGTGGATGTTCCCTAAGGGAAAATGTGCCGGTGTCAAGAGACTTAGGGTGGTTTCTAATAAAGTGGCCAGTATGAGAATGTATAAGTTCGGACAGGCACGGAGAGGAATTATTTTAGGGTGTGATCGTTTTTCTCGATGGCTGTTTGGTTCGGTGACATGTTACTTTGGTATTAGACAGAAGGTGTCGGAGGATTAACCGAGATCATTCCTTCCAGTAGAGAAGACAGTGGTTACGTAAGGTAAATCCATTCAGGGAGAGAGACAGGTAGTGTCAATTGGCCACTGCAAGACTGTTTTTTGGGAAAAGAGTTGGAGATCACTGAGATGTCCAGGTAAATTTTGTGTCAAGAGACATTAGAGATATGGGATGAGAACGTAGTATCGAGAGACGTAGAGGAATATTTTAATACCCAAGAATTCTCGTGGAGAGAGTGAGAGGGAGAAGGTAGAGAGCAGGTTAGAGGGTGCCGTGTGGAGGGAGAGAGAGAGGTAGAGGGTGCCGTGTGGAGGGAGAGAAGAGGGTTAGAGGGTAGTGTGTGTCATGAGGAGAGAGAGAGGGTGAAGAGAGAGGTAGTAGAAGTGTTGAAGGGAGACGAAGAGAGAGAGAGAGAGGTAGAGGGTGTTGGTGGAGAGAGAGAGAGGGTGAGAGAGGTAGAGGGTGTCGTGTGGAGGGAGAGAGAGAGAGAGAGAGAGGTAGAGGGTGTTGGTGGAGAGAGAGAGAGGGTGAGAGAGGTGGAGGGTGCCGTGTGGAGGAAGAGAGAGAGAGAGAGGTAGAGAGTGTGGGTGGAGAGAGAGAGAGGTAGAGGTAGAGGGTGTTGGTGCAGAGAGAGAGAGTGAGGGAGGTAGAGGGTGTTGGTGGTGAGAGAGAGAGGTAGAGGTAGAGGGTGTTGGTGCAGAGAGAGAGAGAGAGAGAGAGAGGTAGAGGGTGTTGGTGGAGAGAGAGAGAGAGAGAGGGTGAGAGAGGTAGAGAGTGTCGTCTGGAGAGAGAGAGAGGGTGAGAGAGGTAGAGGGTGCGGTGTGGAGAGAGAGAGGTAGAGGGTGCGGTGTGGAGTGGAGCTAGCTCGTGTATCGGAGAGACAGTGGTGGGGGTCTGTTAGCAAAACAGTGAGAGAGTGTTCAGGTCACACCGCGGCCTTCTACCGCCCCCCCAACACACACACACACACATCGCTCTCTCTCTCTCTCTCTCTCTCTCTCCCCCCCCCCCTCTCTCTCCCCCTCCCCCCCCCCCTCTCTCTCTCTCTCTCTCTCTCTCTCTCTCTCTCTCTCTCTCAGTTCAGGACAGTATTTGTATTTTTACTCTCTCTTGTGTTTCTCTTTGTCCCCCCCTCTCTCTGAACACCTCTTCTTTCTTTCTTCTACTTTCCCTCTCTCCCTCTCTCCCCGCTCTCTTTCTCCCTGTATATATCTATATATCTCTCACTCCCTCTCTCCCTCGCTCTGTCTCTACCTATCTCTCTATCTTCCCTGCTGTCTAAATCTTTCTTTTTCTCTCTGTCTCTATCTCTCTATCTTCCTCTCTATCTCTCTCTAAATTGTATTATGCAGTAAAGTGATGTAAACTAAAAGACAGCTCTGATTAGGAAATTCAGTAAAACTACTCTTACAGAGAAAGAGAGAGAGAGAGAGAGAGAGAGAGAGGGAGGGAGGGCAGAGGGTCTCCAGTCGGCTCTGATTAATCATATGGGACGGTCCTGTAACGACAGTTAGATAAACAAACACCTTCTCTTCTCTCCAGGGTCCGTCTGACCAGACTGTGATCCCCCGGGGAGGTCACACCATGCAGGGTCAAGCCCGCTTGACCCCTCCGCCGGCCACTCCACACCACAGCTAACTACTGGATAAACACCCCTCTCTCAGCGAGCTCAGTAACTTAACAGCCCCCCTCATCCTACACACGCGCATTCACTGCCTGCTTATCTGACTCGGCCCTCGGAACTCTGAGCACGGAGCGCCGTGTCCCTCCATACAGACTCGGGCCGAACCGGGACGAGTGTAGAACCGGGCTGGAAAGTCCAGATTCGGACCCTTCAGGACATTAGTACGACGGCCTGCTGTGCAGAAAGTCAAGGTTTTGTCGTTTTTGACATTAAAATAAACAGGAGATGCTGAAAGTGCAGACTTGAACCCGCCGATAGGCAATACAAATCATTTTAACAGTAATTACATTATATTACTATGTTATTAACAGTGTAATTACATTGAAATAGTGTAATAAAGTAATAACGGTACTTCTAAGGTGTTAATGCAGGAGACTGAAAGGTGAAGAATGTCCGATTCAAGTTTTATTAATATTTTTGTTTTGGTCAGCCACTATTAACGCGTTACTACATGGTTTATTACATAGTTATAAGTGTTTTATTAAGTTTACAGTCACTTTTTTTGTTTATTTACGTATCAATATGCGGCAAAAACATCCAAACGATGTTTTTTCTTCCTGGGGAAAGAATTACGAGTTTAAGATCTACACTTTCCTCTCGTTTCAGTGAGCTACTACTCAGAAATGATTCATGTATAAATATAGTAGTCATGGTTGGTATCGCCCGGCCTTCCACCAGTGAGCTGAATTATGAATTATGTGGTGCTGTGAGCCGGGAAGTGAAGTAACGGAGTGATCTGCTGTTTGTTTAGCTCATGGTTAAGAAATGCGGAGAATCCCTCAGTGAAGCTAAATCACAGTAATAAATCTGAGATAAAGTTTTCTCACCTCGCCCTCCACGCCCCCGCTCTCCTGCCGTTTACTGCCCAGAGGGAGGAGAGATGTTGGGGTCAGCACAGAGAACGAGGCCCCCCCCTGGGCCTGGAGCTCAGCTCTGCTAAACTGTCCAACCCTGAAGCTTCACAGGGATCCACGAACAAATAATATTCACAATATTAATAATTTTTGGTCACTCAGACACTGTTACCGTGGTAACAAAGACAGTCATTAATCAGATCTGTTTCTAATGCACGTCTCTCTCTTACAGGCGCTAAACGGCCTCCTAGCTCTTCCTCCTGAGTTCGTTAACAGGTAATTACATTGTACTTATCATGTTATAGCACCCATGTCTGTTATAACACCACGTCACACAGCTATATAAATGACTCTGTACTAAATAAGGTATAAGGTCATGGTAGGGCATTTATAGAAGCTTATAATAGTTTTACTACATATTATTAAATGTGTGGTTATATATTATATAGTTTAATATATGTCTAAATATATGTTAAGTAGTGTGTAGTTGTGTAACTGTATAATGTATAACTGTGTATGGCTATGTATTAAACAGTATATGATTTTCTTGGTAATATAGCTTATAGTAGTTTTGCTATATATTATATAGTGTAATTGTTGGGTTATATGTATGAAAAACAGTATATAGCAGTACTGTCTGTATATTATATAGTTTTAGTGGCTAATTCTAATAGTATATAGTGTTTTCTTTACTATTAATTATTTAGTGTATTAATGTCTGGTTATATATGTCAAATCTATAACCATATGGCCATGTATTATATAGTGTAAAGCTTTCTTGGTGATACAGTATATTATAGTTTATAGTAGTTTTGCTATATATTATTATAATATATTATAGATATTATTAGTTTGACTGTATATAATAGTAGTGTATATGTTATATAGTTATATATTCTAATAGTGTATAGTGGGTTTTATTACTATTAATTATTTAGTGTAAAAACTAGTGGTTATACATGTAAAATGTATAATCATATGGCCATGTATTAGATAGTGTAATGCTTTCTTGGTGATATATTATAATTTATAGAAATTTAGCTATATATTATTATAAGATATTATTGATATTATTATTTTGACTGTATATAATAGTAGTCTATATGTTATATAGTTTTGGTGGCTAATTCTAATAGTGTATAGTGGGTTTTATTACTATTAATTATTTAGTGTATGAACTTGTGGTTATATATGTAAAATGTATTATCATATGGCCATGTATTATATAGTGTAAAGCTTTCTTGGTAATATATTATAATTTATAGTAGTTTTGCTCTATATTATTATACGGAACAGTATATAATAGTAGTGTATATGTTATATAGTTTTGGTGGCTAATTATAGTAGTTTATAGTGATTTTGCTATTAATTATTTAGTGTATAAACTTGAGGTTATACATGTACAATGTATCATTGTGAGGATATGTATTATTTAGTGTATAGATTTGTTATATAATATAACGTATAGTAGTTCTACTGTATGTTATATAGTGTAATTGCTTGATTACATACGGTGTAAATGGTATGTAGTTGGGTTAGTTATATTATGGTTATAGCTACAGTATATACTGGCTGGGTGTATTATATAGTTTGTGTGTCTATTTATAATAGCATATAGTGTTTTTCACTGTATAATATATATATATATATAATTTTGTTGGGTGTTTGGAATCTTATATTATAATACATGTATATATATTTTTACAATATATTATTTAGTGTATAAACCCATGGTTATATACTCATGGCTATATATTAAGTAGTACATAGTAGATGTCTTATGTATTAGTGATGCTGTACATTATACAGCTTATAGCGATGCTGGCTATATAATGCATTCTATATATTAGAGTTGACCGTATAATATAATAGTGTGTCTATAGATGATATAATGTGGTGTAGGTGGTGCAGGTTAGCTCTCCGCTGTTTTATCATGAACAGATGAATGGAGGAAGACGAGGCCATTTGGCAGAGTGACTTTCCTTATCTGCTGAGAAGCATTCAGCCCTTCCATGCAGTTAGATCCCGGTCGCAGATATTAGATAAGGCCAGGAGCATGTCCTGTTATCTAAATGGTCCTAATCCAGAGCAGGAACTTGTGAACTTTCCTAACATCAAAGCGTCCTATCTTCATGATCACCAAACCCCATCTCGCTGTTTTACTTACAGCTCTCCTACCGAGACACTCCTTCTACGCTGACCAGCGCTGTCTCCCTCCCAGGCCTGTACCAAGCTACAGGAACGTCAGACGCGGCTGAGGTTAGGTCGGCACTGAGTGATCTGATTACACTGTAACTAATGATGTATAATTGTAGTGATATAATGTACACTATAGGTGGGTGTTTCTGATAAAGTGGCCACTTAGTTAAAGCAAACGGTGGGTGTTTCTAATAAGGGGGCAACTTAGTGGTAGCACATGGTAGGTAGAGTGGCCAGTAAGTGGAACCACAAGGTAGGTGTTTCTAATAAAGTGGCCAGTGATTGGAACCACAAGGTAGGTGTTTCTAATAAAGTGGCCAGTGAGTGGAACCACAAGGTAGGTGTTTCTAATATAGTGGCCAGTGAGTGGAACCACAAGGTAGGTGTTTCTAATATAGTGGCCAGTGAGTGGAACCACAAGGTAGGTGTTTCTAATATAGTGGCCAGTGAGTGGAACCACAAGGTAGGTGTTTCTAATAAAGTGGCCAGTGAGTGGAACCACAAGGTAGGTGTTTCTAATAAAGTGGCCAGTGAGTGGAACCACAAGGTAGGTGTTTCTAATATAGTGGCCAGTGAGTGGAACCACAAGGTAAGTGTTTCTAATAAAGTGGCCAGTGAGTGGAACCACAAGGTACATGTTTCTAATAAAGTGGCCAGTGGGTAGAAGTGCACAGGAGGTGTTTCTAATAAAGTGGCCAGTTAGTGGAACCACAAGGTACGTGTTTCTAATAAAGTGGCCAGTGAGTGTAAACCACAACCACAAGGGGTAGGTAGTGTTTCTAATATAGTGGCCAGTGAGTGGAAAGCACAAGGTCGGTGTTTCTAAAATGTGGCCAGTGAGCAGGAACCACCCGGGCTGGGTGTTTCTAATATGTCCATGTGGCCAGAGTGGCAGTGGTGAGTTGAACTCGACATCAAAGGAGTAGGTGTTTCTAATATAGTGGCCAGTGAGTGGAACCACAAGGTAGGTGTTTCTAATAAAGTGGCCAGTGAGTGAAACCACAAGGTTGGGTGTTTCTAATGTAAAGTGGGCCAGTGTAGGAGTGGAACGCACAAGGTAGGTGTTTCATAATAAAGTGCACCAGTGAGTGCAAACTACATGGTAGGGTGTTTCTAATACTAGTGGGCCAATAGATTGAGTGGAACCACAAGGTAGGTGTTTCTAATAAAGTGGCCAGTGAGTGGAACCACAAGGTAGGTGTTTCTAATAAAGTGGCCAGTGAGTAGAAGTGCACAGGAGGTGTTTCTAATGAAGTGACCCGTGAGGGGAAGTACAAGGTAGGTGTTTCTAATAAAGTGGCCAGTTAGTGGAAGCACAAAGTCGATGTTTCTAATAAAGCGGCCGCTCAGCGTAATGCCGTGTGTAATGTGGTAGCAGCTGTAGTCCTGATGTTGGACTTTGTGCTTGAAGACGTTGTTCCCCCTCTGAACTGTTTTCGTTGCTCAGGGTATCAGTGCTGCCTCAGCTGACAGTAGTTCTAGTTTAGAAGCAAGCACTTCTGAGATGACTCAAAATTAGGGCTGCAGCCAACATCCTGATCGCGACGGAGGAAATCCAAAAACATATCATGCATGTCCACAGCTGGCCGGCCACCGTGCCAGGGGAGCCGGCTTATAAAGTTCCAGTGTGCACAATCCGAACCAGAAAACACGGACGCTCGGTCTTCCACCAGCGGCCATCCAGCTGACCCCAATCGCCCGCTGGCTCAGCAAATGCAGCCTCTCGATTTAAAAGCACAAATAGTACTGAACAGACATGATTAGCGAGAGGCTACTATTTCCTCTAAGCCTTTTCCAACATGGTCAGCGATTAATGTCGGGAAATCTCGGATACTTAGCTTTTGGACCAACGGTTAGCTTAATGGAAAGAAATGTCAATGTTCAACAAAGCTGTAGATTGCTTCAGGAGTCAGAAATAACGATTATGCATTAGCAGGTTGCAAGTCAGCTAATGGCTAGTCTGAGTCAAGTTGCAAGCCATATGCAGACTAAATTGAGGAAAGTTGCAAGTCAGATAAAAGCTACTTTGAGTGAAATTGCAAGTCAGACAATGGCTAGTCTGAGTTAAGTTGCAAGTCAGCTAGAAGCTAGTCTGAGTGAAGTTGCAATTCAGTTAAGGCTAGTCTGAGTAAAGTTGCAAATCAGTCAAGGCCAGTCTGAGTAAAGTTGCAAGTCAGCCAAAAGCTAGTATGTGTTAAGTTGCAAGTCAGCTAAAGGCTAGTCTGAATAAAAAGTTGCAAATCAGATAAAGGGTAGTCTGAGTGAAGTTGCAAATCAGTTAAGGCTAGTCTGAGTAAAGTTGCAAGTTAGCTAAGGCCAGTCTGAGTAAAGTTGCAAGTCAGCTAAAAGCTAGTCTGAGTTAGGTTGCAAGTTAGCTGAAGTCTAGTCTGACTGAAATTACAATTCAGTTAAGGCTAGTCTGAGTAAAGTTGCAAATCAGCCAAAAGCTAGTCTGAGTTAAGTTGCATGTCAGCTAAAGGCTAGTCTGAATAAAAAGTTGCAAGTCAGATAAAGGGTAGTCTGAGTGAGGTTGCAAGTCAGATAAAGGGTAGTCTGAGTGAAGTTGCAAATCAGATAAAGGGTAGTCTGAGTGAAGTTGCAAATCAGTTAAGGCTAGTCTGAGTAAAGTTGCAAGTTAGCTAAGGCCAGTCTGAGTAAAGTTGCAAGTCAGCTAAAAGCTAGTCTGAGTTAGGTTGCAAGTTAGCTGAAGTCTAGTCTGAATAAGCAGTTGCAAGTCAGATAAAGGCTAGTCTGACTGAAATTACAATTCAGTTAAGGCTAGTCTGAGTGAAGTTGCAAATCAGCAATGGCTAGTCTGAGTAAAGTTGCAAATCAAGGCTAGTCTGAATTGCATGTCAAAAGGCTAGTTGCATAAAAAGTTGCAGATAAAGGGTAGTTTTCAAATCAAGGCTCTTAAAGTTGCTAAAGGCCTATAAAGTTTGTTTGTGGATTTTCGAGTTAGGTTGCACGTAGCGACATCTGAATCTTAAGTTGCAAGTCAGATAAAGGGTAGTCTGAGTAAGGTTTGGTCAGCTTAAAGAGTCTAAGTAAAGTTTGCGTGCGTGAGAAAAGTATAACATGTTATAAATGCTGCTATGGACCAACATTTAAAAGCAGTGCCATAAACTTCCACTAGCCATCGTCGCTTTGAAAAACTATAAATTGTTTGTAGTGGCACGTAGGAACTCTCAGTGCCGGGTCACTTGACGCCGTGAGAAAGTATATGATGTATCTGCTGCTTGCAGTATACTTCCACTCGCTTTGAAGGCTTGCTAGTGAAACTCTCAGTAGGTCCTGAGTGGACGGAGCTGCGGTCCATCTCACAAAGCAGTCGTGACAGAAACGGTAAGTTCAGATCCTTCATTTCTTTATCAAGTAGCAGGCGATTCCCTGATGTGAACCCCCCGGAATGGCCAGAACTTCCCATCCCAGATTAAAACTACTGATTACAGAACTTTACGATTCGTCTTGGAATGGTGTCCCAAATTGGCCTCCCACCTAACAAATCACGACCTGCTCTAGGCCTCCGAAAAAAGGCCCTCCGTTTCCTAGCGAGGCGTCCCTGAGGCCGCACTGCTGCTCCGAAAGTTTCCTCTTTAAAACAACATTTGTTTGTATCGGGTGTCTGACGGGGGAAGGAACGCTGAAATGTCTCGGCTTACGCCTCATTACTGTGACCGGGTCCACCTGCCCTGAGAAAAACCCCACGACTCCACAAACATGAGTCCCTTTCATGGTCCAGTGGACAGGTCAATTACTCCATTAATAACTCTACTAGCGCTGAATGTACTGTGACAAAGACAAGCCCGCGGTAAAGCTCCGGACGGCCCTCCGATATCAGGAGCTCTCAACTCCCAACTCCAGGAATTCTGTTTATTTATATCGGCACTGAGCGGCCACTTAGACACGCTCCCCAGGCGCTTCGGCACCTGATTACTTAGGAACACCAACCGTAAGCTTCCACTCACTGGCCACTTTATTAGAAACCCCAACCTTAAGCTTCTACTCACTGGCCACTATATTAGAAACACCAACCGTAAGCTTTCACTCACTGGCCACTTTATTGGAAACCCCAACCTTAAGCTGCCACTCACTGGACACTTTATTGGAAACGCCAACCTTAAGCCTTCTCTCACTGGCCACTTTATTGGAAACACCAACCTTAAGTTTCTACTCACTGGCCACTTTATCAGAAACACCAACCATAAGCTTCCACTCGCTGGACACTTTATTGGAAACGCTAAACTTGTGCTGCCACTCGCTGGCCACTTTATTGGAAACACCAACCTTGTGCTTCCACTCACTGGCCACTTTATTGGAAACACCAACCTTGTGCTTTCACTCACTGGACACTTTATCAGAAACACTAAACGTAAGATTCCACTCACTGGCCACTTTATTGGAAACACCAAGCTTGTGCTTCCAGTCACTGGCCACTTTATTGGAAACGCTAAACTTGTGCTTCTACTCACTGGCCACTTTATCGGAAACACACCAACCTGGTCTGGCCACTTTATTAGAAAACACTATCGGCCACTTTATCGGAAACACTAAACGTAAGCTTCCACTCACTGGCCACTTTATTGGAAACCCTAAACTTGTGCTTTCAGTCACTGGCCACTTTATTGGAAACACCAACCTGGTCCTTGTACTAACTGGTCAATTTATTAGAAACACCAACTTCGTGTTTCCACTCACTGGCCACTTTATTGGAAACACCAACCTTGTGCTTCCAGTTACTGGCCACTTTATTGGAAACGCTAAACCTGTGCTTCCACTCGCTGGCCACTTTATTGGAAACACCAACCTTGTGCTTTCACTCACTGGCCACTTTTTTGGAAACACCAACCTTAAGCTGCCACTCACTGGACACTTTATCGGAAACACTAAACATAAGCTTCCACTCACTGACCACTTTATTGGAAACACCAACCTTAAGCTTCTACTCACGGGCCACTTTATTGGAAACACCGACCTTGTGCTTCCTGTTACTGGTCACTTTATTGGAAACACCAACCTGGTCCTTGTACTAACTGGTCAATTTATTAGAAACACCAACTTCGTGTTTCCACTCACTGGCCACTTTATCAGAAACACCAACCGTAAACTTCCACTCACTGGCCACTTTACTGGAAACACAAGGGTTTGTACTGACTAGTTGATGGTTAACACAAACTGTGCATCACCAGATGAGCTGCAGTCACTAGCTGCACCCCAGTAAGGGTGGGGGTTTCCAGGGAAGTGGCTGGAGAGCGAAAGGTCTGTAACTTGTCCTCCGGGGACGCAATAAAAAAACTTTATTAAAATCGGTCAAAATTGTGCAACCGCTGTAAAACGTGTTATTGCGTGAGTGAAAATGTTTCTGTATCTGTAATAACATCACTCCGCAGCGGAGCCGCTCGCTCGGACCCCTCCCATGGCCGGATCATGTTTGAGAAGCTCTGGTTGGAAGCTCGCATGTGAAAGTGATTAAATGTGAAACATGGGATTCATAAATAATAATCTAGCTGGCATTTTGGATATGCCTGATTGCATGCTAGTGACAAAGTGGAGATCATTCTGAAGGGCCTTCGACGTGTGATCTAAAAAAGCCTTGCTCCAGGCTAATGCACTTAGCTCTTCTTGTGGTTTCTAAATGTTTGTCACAACGTGAAAGCAGACTTCATGGTGGCTTTGTTTGGAAAGAAGAAGGGAGATGTCGGAGGACGGCTGGGCTGGGGATGAAGAAACATGCTATTAATGTTTCTCCGCTTCTTTGGCTGGTTCTGATTTAGCACTGCTCGGTTCTGTTAGGCTAACAGCACGTAGCATGCCACACAGTGACTACACGGCACAAAAACACCTTCTAGATCTTTCCACTTTCATCCCTTCACATTTCGCATGGGCCCTCCACCCAAACCGTGCTGCAACTGATTATGTGTGTTAGCCGCGTAGCGCTGACTCACGATGGCACTGAAGAAAATCACACGGCGCAAATGTACCGGACCTCTGCTCTCGAACAGCGAGAACCTCTGACTTTTTACAGCCTGGAGAGACGCACCGCTCACGGCCCGTAAAAGGACCCTTAATGCGTTCCAGCAGAGCGAGAGGGCCTACCCGAGCGCGTTAGCGTGCTAGCGCTGAGAAAACACTGTAAAACTCAGGACGTTTACGCGCTTGGGTGCTAGCACAGCGCTCAGAGAGGAGCACCTGACCTTCACTGCCTGTAAAATCCCGGACGGTCATACAGTCGTGAGCTTTAGGGTGAAGGAGATCCGACAGCGCGTGTCAGTTACGGTCCTGTATGTGGCGCTAATAACTCTGCACAGTGTAACACCAGTCAGAAACACTAACACTCTATCTATCTATCTATCTATCTATCTATCTATCTATCTATCTATCTATCTATCTATCTATCTACCTATATATACCTATATAAACTTCTCTTCTCTCAGTCTCTCCCTCTCCCCTCTCTCTCTCTCTCTGTGAATCTGTGGTTGGACAGAACTACATCTGGATGTGAGGGAGCCCGTGTCTCAGAGCAAAGCAAGAAAGGAAGAGAAGGAGGAGAAGGGAGGAGGAAGAAAGGGAAATGAGGAAGGAGGACAGGGCTGGTCTGGTCAATTTCAGCCCCAAACCCAGAGAAAGAGAGAGAGAGAGAGAGAGAGAGACTGGTAATAATAATAATCTTGTACTTATTAAAATCTGATTTGTGTATCCTGTTACACAAAACTCTCTCCCTCTCTCTCTCTCTCTCTCTCACACACTCTCTCTCTCTCTCTGTCTCTCTCTCTTTCCTCTCCCCCAGCCCACTTTCTCTTTTCTCTTCCACTTGATGCTGGTTTTGTTCTTGGGTTTAATGTTAGGTTCGATGCTGTCTTAGATGCTGGGTTTGATGTTGGGATCAATGTTGGGGTCAATGTTGGGGTCGATGCTGGGTTTGATGTTGGGGTCGATGCTGGTTTCTGTGATGGGTTTGATGTTGGGTATAATTATAAGGTGGATGCTGGGTTCAGTGTTGGGGTCGATGTTGGGTTCTGCATTGGGGTTGGCGCTGGGGTCGATGGTGGTTTCTGCGTTGGGGTTGGCGCTGGGGTCGATGTTGGGTTAGATGATAAGATGGATGTTGGGTTTGGTGTTGAGGTTGATTCTGGGGCCGATGTTGGGTTCTGCGTTGGGGTTGGCGCTGGGGTCAAGGTTGGGTTAGATGATGAGATGGATGTTGGGTTTGGTGTTGGGGTTGATTCTGGGGTCGATGTTGGGTTTTGCGTTGGGGTTGGTGCTTGGGTTGATATTGGGTTCTGCGTTGGGGTTGGCACTGGGGTCAATGTTGGGTTAGATGATAAGATGGATGTTGGGTTTGGTGTTGATTCTGGGGCTGATGTTGGGTTCTGCGTTGGGGTTGGTGCTGGGGTCAAGGTTGGGTTAGATGATGAGATGGATGTTGGGTTTGGTGTTGGGGTTGATTCTGGGGTCGATGTTGGGTTTTGCGTTGGGGTTGGCGCTTGGGTTGATGTTGGGTTCTGCGTTGGGGTTGGCGCTGGCGCTGGGGTCGATGTTGGGTTAGATGATGAGATGGATGTTGGGTTTGGTGTTGGGGTTGATTCTGGGGCCGATGTTGGGTTCTGCGTTGGGGTTGGCGCTGGGGTCGATGTTGGGTTAGATGATGAGATGGATGTTGGGTTTGGTGTTGGGGTTGATTCTGGGGTCGATGTTGGGTTCTGCGTTGGGGTTGGCGCTGGGGTTGATGTTGGGTTCTGCGTTGGGGTTGGCGCTGGGGTCGATGTTGGGTTCTGCGTTGGGGTTGGCGCTGGGGTCGATGTTGGGTTCTGCGCTGCCGTTGGGCATGTTGACCTGCGCTCCTGTCTCTCTGTCTGAGCCCTCGTTTCTCAGACGTCTGACTCCGCTCTCCTCTCGCTGGGAGGTGTAGACGGATGGGTTTCGGTCATGACGAACTCAGATTGCCTAACGCTTCATCCTCTCTCTCCTGTTGGAGCACGGCTCGAGGCTCGAGGCTCGCGGCTCGCGGCTCGCGGCTCAGCGGCGGGTAGCCTGATGTGAAATCGCTCTGATAACGAGACGAGGTGATGAAACTCAGCCTCCCAACTTCGAACAGGACATACAGACTTCATTACGCGTTCTGTTCAGGTGCTCCTTTAATCACAGAACCACGGAGTAACCCTGTGAACATTCCGGGTCTAATTCATCACCGCACAAACACCCGCTCTGAGGTGAGAACCGGGTTCTTCCTGCTTATCTGATTAACAAACAGGCGGAGCAGCTCCATCATTAATATCACAGGCTTGAATTAAAGGGCTTATGACATCACAGACTGTGGACTGCAGTCTGAAGAACGTACCTAGAACGTCTTACATGCCTCACCTGTCAGAGTTTCAGTCAGAAGCAGCATCTACCCAAGTTGCTGACGTCACTCTGAGTTAGTCTGTAGTTGGCGTGTTGAAGCCGCTCGTGTTGTCGCGTGTGGGCCTCAGTGGCTAGCTTTATCGGCCAGTTAGCATGCTAGCTAACCTAGCTGGTGATCGAGTGACCTATCTCACCAGAGTCACCAACACCATTCACTACTACAACTGGGGAACGAAGAACCGCCGGTTATAAGCTTCCACTCACTGGCCACTTTATTGGAAACACCAACCGTAAACTTCCACTCACTGGCCACTTTATTGGAAACACCAGTGTTAAGCTTCCACTCACTGGCCACTTTATTGGAAACACCAACCTTAAACTTCCACTCGCTGGACACTTTATTGGAAACACCAACCTTAAACTTCCACTCACTGGCCACTTTATTGGAAACACCAACCGTAAACTTCCACTCACTGGACACTTTATTGGAAACACCAGTGTTAAGCTTTCACTCACTGGCCACTTTATTGGAAACACCAACCGTAAACTTCCACTCACTGGCCACTTTATTGGAAACACCAGTGTTAAGCTTTCACTCACTGGCCACTTTATTGGAAACACCAACCTTAAACTTCCACTCACTGGCCACTTTATTGGAAACACCAACCTTAAACTTCCACTAGCTGTCCACTTTATTGGAAACACCAACCTTAAGCTTCCACTTGCTGTCCACTTTATTGGAAACACCAACCTTAAACTTCCACTCACTGGACACTTTATTGGAAACACCAACTGTAAACGTCCACTCACTGGCCACTTTATTGGAAACACCAACCTTAAACTTCCACTCACTGGCCACTTTATTGGAAACACCAGTGTTAAGCTTCCACTCACTGGCCACTTTATTGTAAATACCAGTGTTAAGCTTCCACTCACTGGCCACTTTATTGGAAACACCAACCCTAAACTTCCACTAGCTGTCCACTTTAATGGAAACACCAACCTTAAGCTTCCACTAGCTGGCCACTTTATTGGAAATACCAACCGTAAACGTCCACTCCCTGGCCACTTTATTAGAAAGAAGAGGTTCTCATGGCCTTTTCCTGAAGGTTGTTATAAGGACGTCTATTAATTACAATTTACACTGTTATTACACAGTTATTACATAGTTATTTAAACATTCAAATACGTCAATGTTTGCGGTGATATATACCTAAATTGGATTCAGATAAATCTCATGGTATCTTGAGTAATATACTGCACAATAATAAATACTTTATATAATATATATTTTATTGACTTTATATTTACAGGATCTTTGATATAGCAAATAAAACTAACCATAATTATTCCAATGTAACTAAACATTTATTACATAGTAATTACACACCAGAAATACTTTTTGAAATGTTTAAGACTTGTTCTGTTTATTATAAGGTCCAATAACACAGGAACAACCCTAAAGCAGGTCTGATCACACAACAACAACGTCTCCTCAGTTCCAGTTCTATAATAAATGATCTCCGCCTCTCCTACAGGCACGAACGGGCAGCGGATCGAAAGTTTGGATTCAGCAGTTTCCACATGATTACTCCACACGGTTTCAGCAGGCTACAAATCATCCCTATTAAATTACGGCATACTTTCGTTATCAGTGGCCAGTGCTACGATGTCTGAGGGTTGAAGAGGGGCAGCATCCTGTAGTCCAGTCCTCATCAATCAATTGATAAAGTGGCCTTAAATCACAGTCACTCACACTCTCTCGCTCGCCCCCACACAGGGGCAGACCACCGGAGCCAGGAACAGCGCTCTAGCCAAAGGGGGTGGTGTTTACGTAGCACTTTGCCTAGCAAAACACACAAACTCACCCCAGCAGGGTGGACGGTCATGCTGTGGTGCTGAGGACTCCCCAGGGGGGTAGGGGGAGGGGAGGGGTCGCTTCTTCAAATCACGGCTCTGCTGCTAAGGCAGGGCGAAGACCACAGGGCTGAGGACCATCACTGATTCACCCAGGAACAGGTATTCTAGAGTTACCAGTTCACAGTCAGGGTGCATCAATTAAACTCTATTTATTTATTTATTTGTTTATTTGTTTGTTTCTTTCTTTCTTTCTTTCTTTCTTTCTGTCTTTCTTTATTTTTATCTATTTATCTATTTATTTATTTGTGTATTTATTTTTTGTTTGTTTTGTTTGTTTTGTTTGTTTGTGTATTTATTTATTTATTCCATTAACTCCTAATTGTTTTCTTTAATCATTGTTAAGTGATTTCCTCCATATGGTGCAAAGTGTAATCACCTTTTATGATGATGTAGGATACCACAACATCCACCAGTAGCTACCTAGCAACTTCTTTGCAACCATCAGGTATACCATAGGAAATGCCCAGCAACACCCTAGCAACCACCTGGAATACTGTAGCAAAGGCCTAACAACACCCAAGAAACCACACTATACTAGCAACAACATAGCAACATCCTAACAACCACCTGGAATATCACAGCAACTACCTGGCAACTTGATTGTGTTTTTTGTGACAACATAGCAACCACCAAACAACACCACAGTATAACCTGGGATACCATAACAAGGACATAGTAACACCCTAGCAACACTACTGCAGCACCTGGGATACCATAGCAACCGCATAGCAAGACCATTGCAAACACTTGGGATACCATAGAAACCTTAGTAAAGATGACAGTGGTTCTACATGGAACCCTCAAAGAACCCTTTGCTTGATGCAGAATTCCTTTAGAGTGAACGCTCTTAAACAGGGTTCTACAGGGTATAGGACCTAAACCGGTTCTGCTAATGTCAGCTTGTAATAACAGAAGAACCATTTCTGGTGCTAAATAGAACCCTCTTCAAAAAGGTTAATTATAGAACCTCCTACCGCATGTTCCCAGTCAATCTGAAGAACCAGTGCATAGTAAAAAGAACCATGCAGAGTTCTTTGAGTGGTCAGTAAGTCTAGAACCGGTATCTCTACTGAAGAACCCTTGAGGAACCATCTTTTGGAAGAGTGTATTAGGGATGGATTTCATGACAGATGGACAAATACATTTATCCGACCTCCATTAAAGTTCCATTACGTTCCATTACGTTCCATTACAGTTCCATTACGTTCCATTACATTCCATTACAGTTCCATTACGTTCCATTACGTTCCATTACAGTTCCATTACGTTCCATTACGTTCAGCATGTTTATCTCTCCTCCTGTGAAGTGGCTGTTTTGGAGATGCCTCGCTTCCTACTGGTGGTAAATGATATGGAAGAATATATAGTGAAGGGAATTCTGGCCATTCCGAACAGCCCCTGGGATCCCGGCAATCAGCTCATGTTAGCTCCGAGCGCGGTGCCAGATTTATGCTTGTAATGTTTCGGTGTTTTATGTAAAAGGGCCGTGTGTTCTTTGCCTGTATTTAGATTACCAAATGTCTTTTTGACCTCCAAGCTTCCATCCAACTCCAAATGCTCACGTCCGCTTTCTCAAAACTACATCCACCTGCTCGGGGAATGGAAAGCTGATGATGGAAAGAAAGCGCTGTTGCCGCTCGGAGTGTGTGCACGCTTTGTCTTCCGGGTGCAGAAACGTGGGAGCTGTGTCTTTTTCGGGACGGCTGCTCTGGGGGGCTCATTTTCACCTCAGAATGGAAACCTGTGGTCACTTTTTCCCTCGTCCTCTGAGCCGTGACGAGTCTTTTACAGAGAGGCTCTTACGAGGCCGTCCGTGCACCCGAAGCAGGTGAAGGCCTCGGTGAAAGCCGATACGTCGAGGCTCGGTTTCACTGGAAGGAAAATATTTATTTGCTGGTCAGTTACTTTCTGCCTCGCTTTCAGAAGTGGCTGTGCGCTCACATGTGCGCTCCTGGCAGCGGTGGGCTTCCTGCGCTCTTAGAGATAATTAAACAAACATGCCGGCGCTGTGGTAATCGTCCTTTTGCTGGCCAGCTCCTAAACCTGCAGCCTGTCAGGCTCAGTGCCGCTCGCAGCGCCCCTCAGGGCCTGCGCTGGAAACGTTCTCAAACACAAACGCTCCTGCACCTCCTCACACTGCGCGCACCTGCTTCAGAGAAGGACCGCAGAAAGAGGAGCACAAGCCCAGAAACGGCTTTTACCAGGTGGATGCAAAGTATCACTGTATTACTGACTTCCTGACCAATCAGAGGCTGTGTTCCTGACTTCCTGACCAATCAGAGGTTGTGTTCCTGACTTCTTGATCAATCTGAGGCTTTGACTTGTTGACCAATTACAGGCTGTGTTCCTGACTTGTTGACCAATCAGAGGCTGTGTTCCTAACTTACTGACCAATCAGAGGCTGTGTTCCTAACTTGTTGACCAATCAGAGGCTATGTTCCTAATATCCTGACCAATTACAGGCTGTGTTCCTGACTTGTTGACCAATCAGAGGCTGTGTTCCTAACTTACTGACCAATCAGAGGCTGTGTTCCTAACTTGTTGACCAATCAGAGGCTATGTTCCTAATATCCTGACCAATTACAGGCTGTGTTTCTGACTTGTTGACCAATCAGAGGCTGTGTTCCTGACTTCCTAACCAATCACAGGTTGTGTTCCTGACTTGTTGACCAATTAGAAGCTGTGTTCCTGACTTGTTGACCAATCAGAGGCTATGTTCCTGACTTCCTAACCAATCACAGGTTGTGTTCCTGACTTGTTGACCAATTAGAAGCTGTGTTCCTGACTTGTTGACCAATCACAGGTTGTGTTCCTGACTTGTTGACCAATTAGAAGCTGTGTTCCTGACTTGTTGACCAATCACAGGCTGTGTTCCTGACTTGTTGACCAATCAGAGGCTGTGTTCCTAATATCCTGACCAATCACAGGCTGTGTTCCTGACTTCCTAACCATTCACAGGCTGTGTTCCTGACTTCCTGATCAATCTGAGGCTTTGACTTGTTGACGAATCAGAGGCTGTGTTCCTGACTTGTTGACCAATCACAAGCTGTGTATTTTTACTTGTTGACCAATCAGTGGTTGTGGTTCTGACTTCCTGACCAGTCAGAGGCTATGTTCCTGCCTTCCTCACCAATCACAGGCTGTGTTCCTAACTTCCTGACCAATCAGAGGCTGTGTTCCTAACTTGTTGACCAATCAGAGGCTGTGTTTCAGACTTGTTGATAATTTAGAGGCTGTGTTCTTGACTTCCTCACCAATTAGAGACTGTGTTCCTGACTTCCTGACCAATCAGAGGCTGTGTTCCAGACTTGTCAGCCAATCAGAGGCTGTGTTCCAGACTTGTTGATAATTTAGAGGCTGTGTTCTTGACTTCCTCACCAATTAGAGACTGTGTTCCTGACTTCCTGACCAATCAGAGGCTGTGTTCCAGACTTGTCAGCCAATCAGAGGCTGTGTTCCAGACTTGTCAGCCAATCAGAGGCTGTGTTCCTGACTTACTGACCCATATATAAAACCAGGCGTGTGCGATAGCACTACTTGTATTGAACTGTGCTCTACTATACGTACTAATCAGCCGTGTTCAGGTTGCCGCCCAGTGGATGCTGTGTTAAGTGATTTCCACTTTGAGAATCAGCTGAACGTGACCAACAAACAGGATCATAAAACTGCTGCGTTTTCATGAAAGACTGATAAGGAGAGAGAGAGAGAGAGAGAGAGAGAGAGAGAGAGAGAGAGAGAGAGAGAGAGAGAGAGCGCCTCTCTGGCCCCGCTATAGTCTTGTAAAATGCATGAACGCCTGCGTTATTGTGCAACCTCTCTGATTTATCTTGGCCTGCGTTTTTACGGCTCCATATACACTTCATATCTGCATGCAGGGGCCAAAATATGAAGCATTAGTGGTGGCCAGGCCTGCATATGAATACCACAGCCATGTGCTGCGCATTCCACGGCGGACCAATCAAAGGGAAGGTAAAACCCAGTCGCAGGCCGTATCGGACGGGGCTCGGTGGAAACAGTTGGAGGAATTTTAATCGATGTTTTCCTGTGTGGTTAATGTGCGATTGCCGCTGCAGTAATAGCCCGCTTTCCATTTTCATATTGCTGGTGCGTGTCTCGGGCCCACGCTGCAATCACTTCTCCAACCCTGCCTGAGAGATGCACGCAGGAGGAACGTGAGGAGAATTCTGCTGACGGCTGGATGCACCGTGCGGCCGTTTCGTGGTCGAGGTACTGTGATGTATGAACGCAGAGAGTCTGTTAATTGGGGCTGGGCTGAGAGCGGAGCTCCACCAAAGGACGTCCCTCCAAGACAGGCTCCTAAACTCCCCAGTGAGGAACAGCCAACTACAGCAGGGGGGCTCTACTAGAGCATCTATAAGAGCACACGTAATATACATGATCAGATCAGAGTATTAGCTCCACCTCCCTGTATCTACACCCACTGTCCATCTTATCAGCTCCACTGACCATACAGGACACTCTGTAGGTGCACAGGTCCAAACTGTAGTCCATCTGTTTCTCTGTATACTGTATTACCCTGTTCTTCAATGGTCAGGACCCCCACAGGACCACCACAGAGCAGGAATGACCACCATTCTCAGCACCGCAGTGTCACAGACGTGGTGGTGGTGGTGTGTTAGTGTGTGTGGTGCTGGTGTGAGTGGATCAGACACAGCAGTGCTGCTGGAGTGTTGAGACACTGTGTCCACTCACTGTCCACTCTATTAGACACTCCTACCTTGCTGGTCCACCTTGTAGATGGACAGTCAGAGTCGATAGCTCATCTGCTGCTGCACAGTGCAGTGCCGGTCATCCTCTAGTCCTTCATCAGTGGACACAGGACGCTGCCCACAGGACACTGCCCCACAGGACACTGCCCCACAGGACGCTGCCCCACAGGACGCTGCCCCACAGGACGCTGCCCCACAGGACGCTGCCCCACAGGACACTACCCCCAAGAACACACTGACCCACTCACACCAGTACAACACACCACGACCACGTCAGTGTCACTGCAGTGCTGAGAATGACCCACCACCCACATCATACCTGCTCTGTGGGGGTCCTGTGGGGGTCCTGACCATTGAAGAACAGGGTAATACAGTACACAGAGAAACAGATGGACTACAGTCTGGACCTGTACACCTACAGAGTGTCCTGTATGGTCAGTGGAGCAGATAGAATGGACAGTGGGTGTAGATACAAAGAGGTGGAGCTCATACTCTAATATAATCTAATATACAGTATGAGAGGTTTGTGCAACACCTCCACAGTTCAGTCTTAGAAGTTGGTTTAGCATATTGTGCTTCTTCTCACCATCCGAACAAACCCCAAACATATTCAGTAGGGTTGAGGTTCTGGACTCTGGAGTGGTCAGTCGATTGTTCTGAGAGCACCAGCAGCTTGTCCCTTCTCGTCCACAGTGTGGAGGTTTGATCCCGCTCCCACCTGCAGTCCTGTACGAAGGTAAATGAGACTGGACCATCAGGACTGAACATCACGTCTGCTGGGTATCAGCCCGGCCTTGGTGGGCCTGTTTGTGGTGTCCTGTCCCTTCATCAGAGCGCTGTCCTCGGCTGAGGCCCGTCTAAGGTCAGGTCTATGCAGAGGTTTGTGAGAAGCGTGGGGCAGCATGCCAATGCCAGTGATTTGCTGAGCGGGGTGATTTTACGTAGGCTAGTCATTAGGCTGTGGGATATGTCTACATGTATATGTGGTCCTGCTTCCGCACGCAGTGGACTGGTTAACCGCCCGCTCCCGTGTTTGGCATTGAAATGTATTCTGGCGCCACAGGATACTGTGGTGAGACCCTTGAGTGAGGCATGTGGGAATGCGGACGTACACTTGACAGCTACACATCGAGTGGTGAGGTGTCCTTTCACAGTAGAGGGATGGATGTGGATGTCGTCTGAGCTGAAGGGTGGAGCTCAGTGTTCTCCTCTCTCTCAGATATCTGGTTGGGGACAGTGTTGGTGGGTCTACCGGGTCTGAAACTTGGTGGGTAGGTGTGACATGGTGAGACATGCTAATGAGTGTAATCAGGGATGGGTCTTATCTCTGTACCTGACTGACCCAACACCCACCATTACAGACCTCAAGCGAGCAGTGGTGTCCTCCATGAGTCCTCCTGTTAGTGCAGCACCATCAGCAGACGGCTGCACCACGCAGGACTACATGCACACAGACCGTTACCACGACTGTCCTTAACACCAAAGACTGCAGTGGTGTCGTACCAGACTGTCATGGAGGGACTCGGAATGGCAGCGGGTCATCTTCAGTGACGAGTCCAGCTTTAGTCTTGGTGGAGACGCCCAACGAATCCGTGTGTGGAGGCACCGTGGTCCGCACCAATGACTGGACTTGTGTCGTCACACGTCCAGAAAAGGCCTGGTGTCCCTCCACCTCCACCCCTACCGCACCATCTGCAGGAACTGTGTGAGGATGTTCAAGCTGCATGGGATGGATTATCACAGGACTCCATCAGGAACCTCTACAGCTCCATACCGAGACGTCTTAGCGAACACGGCGGCCCGGCACCATACTGAGAGACAGACTTCTGTATGTGTAGCTCAATAAATATTGATCATATCAGTCTAAATTTATCATCAGTTATTGATCCTGGTCACCTTTACCTTCCTTCCCAACACACCCGCACTCCCACACCTCCTTCTGGGAGCGGTTGTTGCTTTGACGCTGAGTGTGTATGTCTAATGTCCCTCAACATGTTCCACTCAGTCTTCGGAAAGCTAAAGCTCTGTGACTGAAAACGTCAACGAACTAGATCAGTTACAGCACCAACAGCAGCACCGCACCGTTTATCATGGTCACAACATCCGTCACCTCCAAATCTCCCCGCCGCTGCTGGACAGTGAGCGGAGCGCCTTGAAGCTCCACTGAGCTGCGTGGTCTCTGTATCTCCTCTGACTCTCTGACTTTTGGCAAACTGTGCTGCAGCACTGGCGGCTGATCAAACCTCCCCGAACAAGCTAATTTCCTGTCAGCAGACGATGCCTGGTGAATACCACATGCCCCCCAGCCACATGTCCATCACCCAGAGAAGAGCCACCCACTGGAAACCATGACCAATCAGGGATGAAAGTGTGGTGGCCTGCGCTGTGGTGGTGTAATGGCAGGCTTTAGGATTTAAAGCAAAACCATCAAAACCAGATCCCATCCCACTTCCTGCTTATCTGCCCGAGAGATCTGCTGTTAGATCGGAACTGAGTACAAGTGAGGAGTGGACTGTTTGTGTGTGGTATGTTGATAAAAGAAGACTTTTTAATGTTTAATTATTATTAATTATTAATAACCCTTTTTTAATTATTATTATTTTATTATTACTTATCTTTTATTACTTTTTTATCTACTGGTATTTGTTGTTGTTATTATTATTGTTTTTCTTATTATTACATGATTTATTTTTATTACTTTCTTATTTATTTACTTGTATTTTTATTTACTTTTCATTATTATTGTTATAATTTATTTTTATTTTTATTATTATTATTATTATTATTATTATTATTATTATTGCATTATTTGTTGTTTGTTACTTTCTCATTTATTTTCTGCTCATTTTAATTAACTTTCCATTATTATTGTTATAATTTGTTACTTATTTATTATTATTATTAAATTGTTATTATTATTTCGATACAATATTTTTTTAATGTTTAATTATAATTTATTATTAATTCCCCATTTTTAATCAGTAATATTATTGTATTATTACTTATTTCTTATTGCTTTCTTTTTTAGCTACTGCTATTTGTTGTTGTTGTAGCTGTTGTTATTATTATTATTTTTTATTTTTTTTATTTTATACTTTCTAATTTATTTTCTGGTATTTATATTTACTTTTCATTATTATTGTAATAATTTATTTATTTATTATTATTATTATTATTATTTTACTTTTATTTAATTTATTATTATTTATTTTAATTTTTTGTTTCTTTATTTATTTATTTATTTATTCAGTGTTTTTTTATCATTAGTATTTTTCTCTATTCCTCCTCTTTTCAGTTATTTAGCTTATTCACACTTTAACTATTAAATATTTATTATTATTCTTTTTATCTTTGTAATAGTTTTGATCGGTAGCCCTGATATAATTAAGTCCATGGCCGTATTTGAGCTTCTTTGTTTTACTTTTACTCATGTATTTATATTTACTGTTTACAGTCCCTACTATGTATACAAGGCTCAGCTACCCTGTGGATGAAGGTCACCCTCAGTCTACTCCGAGTATAATAAAGGTCTGATCCAGAGGACATGGGACCCCACCTGGAGGTCCTAATAGACCCACCAACACTGTCCCACCATCAGATAAACAGCACTTTCATCACTATGACAAAACACCTCAACGCCATGGAGGTCTAAAAGGAGGTGTAGCTGTTCAAGAAGCTCCTCACTGAGAAAAGGAGACCCACACATCCAACCAAGAAGCTGCTGGTGTTCTCAGAACAATGGACCGACCACCCCAGAGTCCAGAACCTTAACACCACTGGATGTGTTTGTGGTTATCTGGATGGTGAGAAGAAGCAAGAACTGTCAGACGGCTGCACCACGCAGGGCTACATGCACACAGACCGTTACCACGACTGTCCTTAACACCACGTCACCGTCACCAAAGACTGCAGTGGTGTCGTACCAGACTGTCATGGAGTGACTCAGAATGGCAGCGGGTCATCTTCAGTGACGAGTCCCGCTTTAGTCTTGGTGGAGACGCCCAACGAATCCGTGTGTGGAGGCACCGTGGTCAGCACAAAGATGAGCGGTTTGTCGTCACACGTCCAGAAGGTCTGGTGTCCCTCCACCCCTACCGCACCATCTGCAGGAACTGTGTGAGGATGTTCAAGCTGCATGGGATGGATTATCACAGGACACCATCAGGAACCTCTACAGCTCCATACCGAGACGTCTGGCGTGTTGGGTTAGCAAACACGGCGGCCCGACGCCATACTGAGAGACAGACTTCTGTATGTGTAGCTCAATAAATATTGATCATATCAGTCTAAATTTATCATCAGTTATTGATCCTGGTCACCTTTAACCTCCTTCCCAACACACCTGCACTCCCACACCTCCTTCTGGGAGCAGCTGTAACTTTGATGGGGAGTGTGTACCCAAAGAATCAGGACAGAGATGCTAACTGTAGAAATCAAGGCAAAGTGTCCCCAAACTTTTGTCAAACCACATAGCTAAGCTGTGCACAATGGAGGCTCTAGACACTTCACAGCTCCCCACCAAGCTAGCACCCTCCCAGAGCGAAATATGTACTGGTGATTAGACGTCTGATTCTGATTCTGTTTGTAAGACGGAGTGTTGGGGGGTTTGCACGGTTCTCACGACCCGCTCGGCTGGACGGCGGTCACCTCTAATTGCTCCAGGTACAAATTTTCAGCCATTAAAAACACTCGTACACAAATAATCATTACTTTAAACATACATCCACCTCTCGCAGGCTCGTAAAAAGCGACGTGGCCGTAATTCGCGCCGCAAATTTACAGGTGAAGTCGAGCAACGTGTCATTGGCTTAGCGAGGCTCACGTTCGCCCGTCCCTAACGACCAATTAAGCCATTTATTTAATGTGTTTGCTTTCTTCAGTTGTGCCTGCCAAACAGTAACGCGCCGAGCCAAGCGGGCCTGCTTCGTGGAACGGCTCCGCACTCTCAGCGTAGCCTACACACCGGCGGGTCTTTCCAGAGGTCAATCGACCCGGCTTTAAGTATCATTGCGGCCGGCGTTCCAGAGGCGCAGTTTTACGGCCCTGCTCGAGATGTGCTGAGTTTTTCCACAGTGTATTAAAGGCCATTTGTTCTTTCTCCCATGAGTTCACGAAATCAAGAGCGCAGACACAATGCAACAGCTAATAAACGTGATTCTGGTCGTTTCTGCGCGTTTATTGGAAGTGACACTTCTTACCTCCTAAATTGGAGCCCTGTATTTATGACGCAGCGCTTGCTGGGTCAAAGCTGCGTCAGCCGAGGGAAAGAATGAGCCGTGAGTCACCGTTCTTGCGTGAACGTCGGTGTTGAAAGCTTTAATGCTTTAAAAAAGGTATTTTCTGCACCGTATGTACATGCTGGGGCTTATTTACGTCCAGAGAGGGTGGGAGCTTTATGCGGACGCCGTTGCAATAAATAGCTT
This sequence comes from Prochilodus magdalenae, assembly GCA_024036415.1. NCBI lineage: Eukaryota > Metazoa > Chordata > Actinopteri > Characiformes > Prochilodontidae > Prochilodus > Prochilodus magdalenae. The sequence goes on along the minus strand of JAMWET010007364.1, from coordinate 53,738 downwards.
TCGGGGCATATTCCAACAGGCAATGGAAAACAGGACCCCTCGCTGTGACCCAGCCCCATGTGTCCTGTGGCTGAGAGGTTAGTAGTCGGCCAGCAGAGTGACCGTATGACCCTGTTCCTGCTGGTTCCACGTTCTGTAGCTCATCTGTTGATGCCTAATGCTATGCATTAGCCCCCGTTATAGTGCTAGGGCATGCGCCGATGACCACCTGCCTCGTGTCCTGTTGGAGCTCTGTGTGTCTCACCAGGCTAGCCAAGACCTCGGCAGATCCTGTACGAGATGAATGGTTACCCCCTGATAGATCACAGATTATGAGAAGCAGTTCTGAGGCACTGCCTGCCAGGCGGGTTTGAGATTGGGTCCAATGCAAAAATCATGTGCAGAGCTCTTGGCTAGCCCTTTATCGGTGATCGGTTTCTGACCGCAGGGCCGCACACGGCTGGATATCTTTGGCTTCGTGGGCCAAAAAAGTGTCCGTTGATTGGACAAAGCAGGGGTGAACTAGCTAGGGCTTAAGGATCATGCTCATTTCTGCCAGCATCCTTATGGGGTTCCTGATATACAGTAGTAGCACTGGTATATTAGCGCTAAGCTAATGCTAGCGTGTGGTCATTGCATAGGCATTTGTAGCTGTCCTGTAGTCGACCCGTCTGCATTTTAGTGCCCGTAGCACAAACCGCTGACCCACCGAAAGAGTATATCGTTGGTTCTCCGCATGTTCGACCCGGCAAGACCACCAAAGGCGCCCTGTGATTTGTGCCATCAAGGCATCCATTAAACCCTGTAGCAGATTAATGATTAATACAGAGCACCACTGATAGATTACAGATTATGAGACGCGGTATTGAGGCACTGCCTGCCAGGCGGGTTTGTGATTGGGTCCAAGGCAAAAATCATGTGCAGAGCTCTTGGCTAGCCCTTTATCGGTGATCAGTTTCTGACTGCAGGGCCGCACACGGCTGGATATTTTTGGCTTGGCGGGCCGCCAGAAAAACTCCATTGATTGTGCAAACCAGGGGTGAACCCTAAGAACCTGCCCCTCAAAAAAATAAAAAAAAATTAAAAAATAGAAAAGGAAAACTGACCTCTGGAGTAACGCTCATTTTTACTAGCGCTCAGTTTCTGATATATTAGCACTGGTATATTAGCCCTAAGCTAATGCTAACGTATTGGCCTTGCATAGACGTGCTAATGCTCAGTTTGCTAGCTGCCTGATATGCTATGGGTCCTCCGTATGTCTGGCCTGGCAAGACCTCCGAAGGTACCCCGTGGTATCTGCCATCAAGGAGCTAAGCCTTAGGTCGGGTCATAAATGGCACTCGAGGCAAAGAAAGAAAAAACTCTGCAATGCTAATGCCCTTAGGCTAATGTCCTTATGCTAATGTCTTTCTGGGGTTTCTGATATTTTGGCACTAAGCTCACTCTAACCCATAGACCTTGCCTAAACCTGTTGATGCTGAACTTGTTGGCTGTCTTCTTGTTCAGTAGTCTCCATTTTAATACCTGTGGCATAAAACATTAAGGCTAATATGCTATTGGTCCTCCACATGACCAAACTGGCAAGACCTCCAAATGTGCCCTGCGATATCTGCCATCAAGGCATCCAGTAATGGTTTAATAATTAATTAAGTTCACCACGAATAGATTCTAGATTATTAGAAGCAATATTGAGGCACTGCCTGCCAGGCGAGTTTGAGATTGGGTCCAGTGGAAAATCATGCGCAGAGCTCTTGGCTAGCATTTTATCAGTGATCAGTTTCTGACTGCGGAGCTGCACACGGCTGGATATTTTCGGCTTGGTGGGCTGCCCGAAAAATGTCCCTTGATTGTAGAAAAAAAAGTAAGGGTGAACCGTGAGGAGCTGGGGCTTAAGGTCTGGGCCGTAATGGCACTCAGAGCCCCGATGAAAAACGTAGATCTGCCATGATGCTAATTTCTGTTAGCATCCTTATGGGATTCCTGATATATTAGCATTAAGCTAATGCTGGTGGGTAGTCCTTGCTGATGCTCAATTTGTTCTCTGTCTTCTAGTCCAGTGGTCTGCATTTTAGCGCCTGCGGGATATAACATTATGACTGCCTAGCATGCTATCGGCCCTTCGTGTGTCTGATCTGGCACCTTCAGAGGTGCCCTGCTGTGTCTGGCACCCAGCCATCCTTCAAATCCTGTAATAGGTCAGTAATTAATACAGTTGAACACAAAGATATTATAGGTTATTAAATGCAGTTTTGAGGCACTGCCTGCCAGGCCAGTTTGAGATTGTGCCCAATAGAAAAATCATGTGCAGAGCTCTTGGCTAGCCCTTTATCGGTGATCAGTTTCTGACTGCAGGGCTGCACACGGCTGGATATTTTCGGCTTGGTGGGCCGCCAGAAAAATGTCCATTGATTGTACAAACCAGGGGTGAACCCTAAGAACCTGCCACTCAAAAAACCAACAGAAAGAGAAAAGGCAAACTCACTTCTGGAATAATGCTAATTTCTGCTAGCGTTGTTATGGGGTTTCTGATGTATAAGCAGTGGTTTCTTAGTACTAAGCTAATGCTAATGTATATGCCTTGAATATAACTGTTGATGCTAATATGCTATAGGTCCCCTACATGTCTAACCTGGCAAGACCTCCACCGGTGCCCTTCGGTATCTGCCTTAAAGGCATCCTTTAAATCCGGTAATCAATTAATGACTAATACATCACACCACTAATAGATTATAGATTATTAGCAGCAATTAACCACATCTATTGATTACACAAACCAGGGGTGAACCAAGCATCCGTAGTGGCTTTCAGACGGTATATTAGCACTAAGCTAATGCTAATGTATAGTCCTTATGTAGACCTGCTGATGTTCACTTTATCTGTATTCTAGTCTGGTGGTCTAGTCTGTACAATATGCTATTGGTGCTCTACGTGTTCAACCTGGCGTTAACAGCAGGCCCTATAAGTCCTGTGACTGATTAATAACTAATTCAGTGCCTCATTAATATATACAGAAGCCCATTTCTGCCAGTTACAGGGAAAAAAGGCCATATAGTAAGTCATAATTATGAGAAAGTAAGTGTGTAAATGGATTATAGATCACTAAAAACATTATCAACAACCTGACCAGAGCGTTTGAGTTTGGGCCCAATGGAAAAATCAGTCCTGCAAAAATGCTAATCTCTGCTAGCATCTTAATGTTTTCTTTTTTTTTGTGCACAGGCCTGGTGTGGATTTGCACTGCTGTAATGGACTGAGACCTGTTCTCGAATGACCTTGCCCCATGTCCTTTCTCTCAAACATGGCAAATCCAAGCAAGTCTGGTTGGCTACTCTGTCGTGTACTCCGACTTGTGTTGGCAGTTAGCTTAACATCTAAGGCGGCAGAGATTTCCTTTCCTGTAGAGTTTAGATCCAGCCCCATGTAACATCCCTTAACCCGTTGCCTAACAACCGTCCATCTGATCCAGCCAATTAAGGACTAATGAGGGGAGTTAATTAACTGGAACAGGTGTGGAAGACGGTTGCTACAGTCCAGGGTTGGAGACCACCGTTGACAGCCTTCAGTACAGCTCCTAACCAATGGGAGGGCTCGGCTGGTGCCTGTATCTCTGTGAGCATCTCTACAATGACCTCCCAGAACTCCTCAGACCTCCTCTGAAGAGCTTTGGGTTCTGAGCCAGCGTCAGGAGTGGTACTCAGCGGACGGGGAGGTGGTGGGTTACCGGGTGTGCGTTCTTTCTCGTCGCTGGTTGACTGAGGGCTACTGAAGCCTGGGTAAAGCATTGTGGTTGAACTTAAGAAGCCTGATTTGCATGCAGGGGTCATGCGCTCCTCTGCTTGTCCACATGTACCGATGCCGTTGGAGCTTTGATGTGCACGTTTGATGGATTGTAGTCACGGAGGGACGGCTATAAAAGGCTGAAATTGCCGTGCAAATTGCAGGCCGGGGTATTTTGCTTAGTAGTTTGGGAGCAGAAAGGCATCTCGCTGCGCTCCGGGGGTAATTGCCTTCCTTCTTTTTGGCGTCGCTCGGCCTTTCTCAAGGCTCGGGGCCCGTTCGGATTATACTTCAATTATATTTCAGCTTGTTTCATGCAATTAAATCATAAAGCGGCTTTATTGCAATAAATTTGTCCTTTGTGAAATGAAGCTGAATCTAAGGCATGGGAACACTTATTTCCTGGAACGGGCCAGGCTTAGGTAATACGGCCTATTGGAAGGAGGCGGCTCGCATTCACAAAGTGTTAAGTTGACGTGCGAGTTACAAGCTTTTATTACTTGACAAATCAATCCCCAGCGAGGCCGTTGCGAAACTATGCGTTGCCGATCCTGTTATTTTCCACTTACGCGTTCGGGGGATGTTTCCTTATTAATATATTTATTTATTTATTGCCCCGTCTACAGGGCGCTGACTCAGCCCATCAAGGCGGACCTGTTTGTGTGCTCGTTTCAGAGGTCAAAAGGTCAGACCAGGGCAAAGCGGAGGAACGGCTTTCCCCTTTCCCTGCTGCTCTCTCCTGATTTCCTTAGCCACGCGTTCCCACGTACCTTCCGCGTAGAGGCCGTGCACTTATACTCGCCATTACTGGTAATTTCGGCCCTCTCACAATCACACGGGCCGAGGCTCTCCCAATTACAGCCATGTTCGCTGATTTGAAAGCCCCAGCAGGTGAGGCGCGGTGCACTTTTGACCGCGGTGTTGTCGGGCTGTTTGCTGTTTTGGTGCTATTACACCGTACGCTAGCTCAAATCGACGCTGACCTCCTCCACCTCGGTCGCTTTCATTACCGAGCATGAAAGCAGCGGCGGTTCCCTCTCAACTTCTCTTGACTCTCAGGCTCTCAGGCTTTCGAAACTCGCCTTCGACGCATGCAGTTCCTTCTCAGCACCTTCTCAATCACGGCGTTTATACAGCGCAACTGTCAAACACCCGCGGCCGATGTGTGCGCTGATGACCATTAAAATATCTGACTGTAAAACGCTGAAATGGACCATTTGTGGTATTCGGATGGTTCCCACACTTCACACTCTCATTCTGAGCGGTGGTTTACTCCTGTCTTCCAAAGATCTGATCAAATAATCATCAAATTAATCAATTTAAGTTCTTATTATTTATTTGATTATGCATATTGTTTATTTTTATGCACAACTGTGTATATATGGGAGTGTTTATCAGTGTAGGCAGGTGCATGTACACCCACAACATCCAATAGCACACCATAGCATGTTTTCTGTGCTACAGTAGATACACTATATTGCCAAAAGTATTCACTCCCCCATCTAAATCATTGAATTCCGGTGTTCCAGTCACTTCCATGGCCACAGGTGTGTAAACCCAAGCACCTAGACATGCAGACTGCTCCTACAGACGTCAGTGAGAGAATGGGTCGCTCTCAGGAGCTCAGTGAACTCCAGCGTGGTACCGTGATAGGATCCACCTGTGCTACAAGTCCAGTGGTGAAATTCCCTCCTACTAAATATTCCACAGTCCACTGTCAGTGGGATTAGAACACAGTGGGAGTGACTGGGAACGACAGCAGATCAGCCATGAGGTGGTAGACCATGTACAACGACAGAGTGGGGTCAGCGGATGCTGAGGGTCATAGGTCACAGAGGTCACTAACTCTCTACAGAGTCCATCACTACAGACCTCCAACCTTCATGTGTCCTTCAGATCAGCTCAGGAACAGTGTGTAGAGCTTCATGGAATGGGTTTCCATGGCGAGCAGCTGCATCCAAGCCTAACATCACCAAGCGCAGTGTGGAACGCAGTGGTGTAAAGCTCCGCCCCTGGACTCCAGAGCAGTGGAGGCGTGTCCTTTGGAGTGACCAGTCACGCTTCTCCGCCTGGCAGTCTGATGGACGAGTCTGGGTTTGGTGGTACCAGGAGAACGGTACTTGTCTGTCTGCACTGTGCCGAGTGTAGAGTTTGGTGGAGTGGGTATTATGGTGTGGGGGTGGTGTTCAGGAGTTGGGCTCCGCCCCTTAGTTCCAGTAAGAGGAACTCTTAATGCTTCAGCAGACCAAGAGACTCTGGACCGTTCCATACTCCCAACTTTGTGGGAAAATCAGCATCTGACCTCACAAATGCTCTTCTGGAAGAATGGTCAGAAATTCCCATAACCACATTCCCAAACCTTGTGGAGAGCCTTCCCAGAAGAGATGAAGCTGGTGTAGCTGTAAAGGGTGGGCCGACATCACATTAAACCCTATGGATTAGGAATGGGATGTCACTCAATTAATAACTATGAACTGAACGTGTTAAGTGTTAATAACTATGAACAGTAAATGAACACGCTGATTTAACTGTAGACGTGTTGAAAGTGCTTTCTCATGCTGCAGTTTCTCGTCAGGGCGGAACGTCATTTGTTTTCTCCCATAAATTCTATAAAGCTTGTCCAACATCGCTAGGGTAACCATGAAGGAATGCATTTGCGGGGTGAGCAGAGACAGCAGAGGTACGTCAGTCTAAATTTGAACCGGTCGAAATGGGTTCGGTGTAGGTGCCAAATTTGACCTCAGGTCAGTGACCGAAAGGGGCTCAGCCCTGCCTGCGTTCTCCTCTCCGCCTCTCTCTCCAGCTGCTCCCTGCTAATGAGAAATAGACCTCTGCTCAGGCCTCTGGACATGTCCCCGTCAGACAGACATTACCAGCCCTGGCAGGTCTCGCTGTGAGAAGGTGTGTTGTGACCGTCACTTCTACCCCCAAAAATAAAAGACGAAGCTTGTTTATGTAAAATACTGGTCTTTGGAACAGGGAATCGTGGGAATGGGAAAAATCCAAATTCAAGTTCTCCAGAACAGAACACTATCAATCTAGAATTACACAAATGCCATTTTCCCTCATTTTGGAAGATTTACTCTGAAATGGGCCAGCGAATGATTGAAACCTACCAAATGTCGGTCAGTTAGAGGTCGTGTGGGGGACATTCTATCAGGTCCGGCTGTTTATTTGGCCAGAACAAACAGAACAAAGAACAATAAAATCCTGAAGCTAACTATGCTAATGCTAGATGACGAAACAGATGACGACCTCGTCTAAGGATCCACCGAGGAGCCCATTCAAAGAGATGCTAGTGGTAAACCTTAACGGTTGTCTTCAAGGTCAGGTGTTAGGTGGTGCTGGTAATATGTTGTCTGGCCCAATTGCATCTCAAGTAGCCCTTCTGGGTGGGCTTCAGAAGGTTGTTAGCATGACGTGTGTTAGCTTACTCAACAGAATTAGCATTAAGAGTCAATCCACATACATGTTGAGCTGTTCTATGACGTTATTAGCATTAGCAGCAGTTGCGGCAAAGATGTGGTAGAGCTCCACACAAGCTAGCCCCCACCCTCGTAGCTTGGTAGCATTGCATGCTGGAGGCAGAGCTAGCTAGTGAGCCATGACTAAATCAGAAGATTATGCTCTCAAAAATATTAAATTCATTTTGTTGCTCATACATTGTGCACGCATTTCTCCACCCCATCCCAATGGAATTTCATTGGAATTCTAGTGGAATTCATTGGAAAATTGGAATTGCGAAAACTTTAAGTTGAAAAAAAAGACTGATGAGCAGACCAGTGAACAGTGTTGGTGTTTTAAAAACTGCGGCAAAGTTAGTGGACAAAAAAATCTCTCCACCAAGGGGAAAAATGGGAATGTATTTCGGATAACAATAATATTATGCATTGCGGAATCACTAATAAACCTAGGCTTGCCCAGATTTAGCTTCGATTCCTAAAATTCCTGGTTGTTTATGTATAGGCGCCAGCTTGCATGTTCATGGACATGTTCACCGGTTCGGTTCCCATTCCACTGCATTCCTATTTTTAGCAGACTCTTTGAAGTCCACCGTTGGAATACGCTGTCACCTTCATTAAACTTCACTGGAGCTCTGGGAATGAACCCCACAGCTCTCGTTCGTTGGGGTGTAACTCATTTCTTGATGTTGTTTTTTCACTAGGTGCTTTTCAGCAGTCCACCCAACGTCCATCCACCCACCCACCCACCCGGCAGGCCTGTTCTCACACTCTCCCGCTCCCACACACTGGCTCCTAAACCCATAACACCGGGTGAGTCACCCTCGGGTCGTCCCTCGGACACGCAGTCCTTCCTGTCAAACAGCTGAAAACGTTATTTATAGGTGTCCGTTGACAGCGCCGGTGTCTGTCCGTCTGTGCGGGGGGTCAAGAAGTCACAGACCAATCGGATGCAATTTTCACCAGGACCTGTTTTCACCTTCCAGGGCTTCCTCTGTTCAGGGCGAGTGTGTGCGGTGTGTGTGAGGTTGTACAGTACATGTGTTTTTCATTCTTATTTATTTCATTCTTTCTCCAGACCAGCGGGTTCGGCTGTAACACGAGCGCTCTGTGTGAACGAGGGCCGCATCTTGCCGGGCTGATTTCCCGTCCTCCTGCTCTGAGGAAGCAAAAGCCTCTGGGGACGAGTCTGTCAGTCCATCTCTTCTCTATCCTGTCGCCCTTGACTTCACCCCAACCTGTGTGCGAGAGTGTGTGTGTCTGTGTGTGTGTGTGGGGAGGGGACTCTAAATGTGTCACCGCGTCCCACCGTGTGTGTGTGCTCCTGGATTTTAAACGTGTCATCGTAGAGCCACTGTCAGCCACACCGGTTGGCCTGAGGTGATATCCCAGGTGTGTGTGTGTGTGTGTGTGTGTGTGTGTGTGTGTGTGTGTGTGTGTGTGTGTGTGTGTGTGTGTGTGTGTGTGTGAATGTAGAAGAATGAACTGGGGCAAAAGTTTACACACCCAGCGTAAATCCAA
>JAMWET010007364.1:0-40000 GCA_024036415.1 Prochilodus magdalenae | reverse complement strand
TTACAGACACGTTCAGGTCAGCCGCCAGCATGCCAGCCATGCCAGCAGACTTGCTGCTGCCATCACTCCCAGCTGTGCAGGAAGACGAGGAAGCAGCCCCAGATGAGCAAGTGCCCCGTGGTGACCCACAGACTTGGGCTGAGCTGGAGGGTCGCCAAGGTTACTGTAGTTTAAGGTGTATGTGTGTGTTTGTGTTATTCTGTGGCAAGTGAGTAGGGTTGGTGTTCTTTGTCGGGGGGGTCACTGTGGGTAATGGTGGGTACACTTCCTGCTGGTGTTTAACCAAAGAGCCCTTATGGCAGCAGAAGTCTCTTACCCTGTGCCGATGCTACACGGAAGTGGGGTGGTTCCCTACCAGTGGACTGGAGATGAAAGGCACGTCCACAAAATCCAGAGTGGTCAGTAAAGAGCCGGGTCCAGCAAAAGACCATGCCAGGCACTGTGAGGCTCTACGGGAAGGATGGCATGACGAAACTGCACGTCGGAGGAAGTACAAGACGGCTCGACACAAATCCCCTTCGATTAAACCGGCGCAGGAAGGCTCGAGGCTGGAAGCAGGAGGGAGTCCGGAGTGGGATGCAGGATGAGGTAGGTTTGTCACTGTGCGCTCCCTGTAGCTGCGAGGTGGTTTTGACTTTTGCCCCACTGTAGTAGATAGAAGTCGCACTCTGGGCCCCGTGAGTTCAGCTGTGCGTGTGCTGACAAGCTGAAGGTACAGAATCCGACTTCCCTCATGTGCACACGCATCACGCAGGCATACGGACACCACAGATGTACTACTGCCAGTAACTGTGACTGTGATCTGTGATCCGTAGGAATCATATTCCTTAACGATGGACAGGAGGGGGTCGGATTCTGCCGTGGGTCCGAATTCAGCACCACACCAGCAAAGACGACATCAGAGCTGAAAGAACCTCGTGGACAAGGTAAAGTAATATTCCAGGAATATTCCAGAAGAACTTAAAAGGTAGGCAGGGATACAGATAAGGGTCTAGCCCACAGTCTTCCATATGAAGCATAATCAGGGATGAGCAGGGATAAACTTTGGATCTATGGAATTTGCCTTGTTATCCTGTTAGCCGTGAGACTGTCCCACATTCTTTTATCGTTCTCCCAACCAGTAAAAGCCAGTCCCAGATTTACTCTAGCCTCCTCTAGTCCTCACTTCCTTCAACACTGGAGTCTTCTTCCATACCCTCCCAGGCTCTGCCATGGTGTCCATGCTGGGAATACCGAGCTAGCTGCTTCTTATACCTGCTGAAGATCCTTACTTGTTGGTGTGTGACATGGTGTTGTAAAGTGTTACACAGTTCTGGTGTTCCAGACGTGGAGTGGGAATGATAGAGATGGCATTCCCCCTATTATAAATCAGAAAATCCTAGAAATGTCAGGAATCAGAGAACAATCGGAATGTCAGGAATCAGAGAACAATTGGAATGTCAGGAATCAGAGAACAATCTGAAGGTCAGGAATCAGAGAACCACCGGAATGTCAGGAATCAGAGAACAATTGGAATGTCAGGAATCAGAGAACAATGCGAATGTCAGGAATCAGAGAACAATTGGAATGTCAGGAATCAGAGAACAATGCGAATGTCAGGAATCAGAGAACAATCTGAAGGTCAGGAATCAGAGAACCACCGGAATGTCAGGAATCAGAGAACAATGCGAATGTCAGGAATCAGAGAACAATTGGAATGTCAGGAATCAGAGAACCATCGGAATGTCAGGAATCAGAGAACAATCTGAAGGTCAGGAATCAGAGAACCATCGGAATGTCAGGAATCAGAGAACAATTGGAGTGTCAGGAATCAGAGAACAATCGGAATTTCAGGAATCAAAGAACAATCGGAAGGTCAGGAATCAGTAAACAATCAGAATGTCAGGAATCAGAGAACAATCTGAATTTTTGGAATCTGAGAACAATTGGAATGTCAGGAATCACAGAACAATCGGACTGTCAGGAATTCGAGAACAATCGGAATGTCAGGAATCAGAGAATCATCGGAATATCAGGAATCAGAGAACAATCAGAATGCCAGGAATCAGAGAACCATTGGAATGTCAGGAATCAGAGAATCATCGGAATATCAGGAATCAGAGAACAATCGGAATGCCAGGAATCAGAGAACCAGTGGAATGTCAGGAATCAGAGAACCATCGGAATGTCAGGAATCAGAGAACCATCGGAATGTCAGGAATCAGAGAACCATCGGAATGTCAGGAATCAGAGAACCATCGGAATGTCAGGGATCAGAGAACCAGTGGAATGGCTGAAGCTGTTATTTTCGGGGATATTAGGGTTGACCAGGAAGCCTAGTTTTGCTGAAAGGCAGGATACTGTGCTTCACACCAGTGGACCGCGTCACCTCACTCAGTTATATCTCAGGTCGGGCCAAAGATGCAGGCTTTAATGTCACGCCTGTACAGACCTCCAACACGCAGCGGTGTGAGTGTACTTTTCCTCTCACTGCCTCTCTTTGAAGCTTCTGTTCGTTACGCTCGCTTTAATCCCATCGCTTCCTAATTGGCACGTAGCCAAAGTGTGAAGAGGAAAAGCCTCGTCATGAACATGAGTGTGTATTTGGGTTTGATTACACAACAGCGCAGGAGCTCCATCTCACCTGAGCTCATATCAGAGGGGTGTTGGGGGTGGGGGTGGGTGTGGGGGAGGGGTGTTGTCCTAATTCTCACCCTGATGTTTTTATCTCCAATACGCACCTCTGTGGACTCATGATATCTCCAGGTAGCCCTCAGGTTTTGTTCAGGTGTAATAGCCACAGATCTCACAACGTCCTGGAACCTCTATACCACAGTACCTACATTTAGAGCTTAGAGTTATACACTCCACCTAATGAGAAACTGTAGAACAGACTCATTCTATACCACAGTACCTACATTTAGAGCTTAGAGTTATACACTCCACCTAATGAGGAACTGTAGAACAGACTCAGTCTATACCACAGTACCTACATTTAGAGCTTAGAGTTATACACTCCACCTAATGAGGAACTGTAGAACAGACTCAGTCTATACCGCAGTACCTGCATTTAGAGCTTAGAGTTATACACTCCACCTAATGAGAAACTGTAGAACAGACTCAGTCTATACCACAATACCTACATTTAGAGCTTCGAGTTATACACTCGCCCTAATGAGAAACTGTAGAACAGACTCAGTCTATACCACAGTACCTACATTTACAGCTTCGAGTTATACACTCGCCCTAATGAGAAACTGTAGAACAGACTCAGTCTATACCACAGTACCTACATTTAGAGCTTAGAGTTATACACTCGACCTAATGAGAAACTGTAGAACAGACTCAGTCTATACCACAGTACCTACATTTAGAGCTTAGAGTTATACACTCCACCTAATGAGAAACTGTAGAACAGACTCAGTCTATACCACAGTACCTACATTTAGAGCTTAGAGTTATACACTCGCCCTAATGAGAAACTGTAGAACAGACTCAGTCTATACCACAGTATCTACATTTAGAGCTTAGTTATACACTCCACCTAATGAGAAACTGTAGAACAGACTCAGTCTATACCACAGTACCTACATTTAGAGCTTAGAGTTATACACTCGCCCTAATGAGAAACTGTAGAACAGACTCAGTCTATACCACAGTATCTACATTTAGAGCTTAGTTATACACTCACCTAATTGAGTAACTGTAGAACAGCCTCAGTCTACTACATTTAGAGCTTAGATTTATACACTCCACCTACTGACAAACTAGAACAGACACAGTCTATACCACAGTACCTACATTTAGAGCTTAGAGTTATACACTCCACCTATGAGAAAACTGTAGAAACACCTCAGTCTATACCACAGTACCTACATTTAGAGCTTAGAGTTATACACTCCACCTAATGAGGAACTGTAGAACAGACACAGTCTATACCACAGTACCTACATTTAGAGCTTAGAGTTATACACTCCACCTAATGAGAAACTGTAGAACAGACTCAGTCTATACCACAGTACCTACATTTAGAGCTTAGAGTTATACACTCCACCTAATGAGGAACTGTAGAACAGACACAGTCTATACCACAGTACCTACATTTACAGCTTAGAGTTATACACTCGACCTAATGAGACACTGTAGATCAGACTCAGTCTATACCACAGTACCTACATTTAGAGCTTAGTTATACACTCCACCTAATGAGACACTGTAGATCAGACTCAGTCTATACCGCAGTACCTACATTTAGAGTTTATGCATATATCTCTCCTGCTATAAATCCAACAGAGCTGATTAATATGAGGGGGTGAATGAAGTCCGTCACAGGACACAGATCAGGTCTGATCATCTACAGGTAGATTAGTGTAGGAATCAATCAGGCAGTCTAGTCCACATCCCATCTTCTAAAAGCACCTCATCAAAGACACGTGTGTATGTGTGTGTGTGTTGGGGGTGGGGGTGGTGGTGTTGAGGGGGTTCTGGAATGAGTTCTTTACACTAATGTGTCTGTTAATGAGTGTAACTCCACAGCCTTTCATGTGTGAATACACACCAGCGGCATCCGTCCTGCGGATCACACACTAACACAAGGTCCTGGCTGATGGCTCTGGAGCTGGGGATTCTCTCCACTGATGACCGACCGTCACTAGACGGCGTTTGCTGGTACTCCTAATGACAAATACAGCCGGTCGTCCTAGTGGCCACTGGCCATGGAGGTTTTCTAGCCCCTCTGAACGAGCCTGCTTGAGTCTATGGAGCTACTCACATCATATACATCACAGTGCCCACTGGCTGCCGTGAGACCCAAACCCACATGGATGCATGAGGCTAAAGCTGACCCATTAGTCACCATAGAGGTGCCATTTAAGGTGGAATGAATTAGCTCAGAGAGATTTATACCCATTTCAGATATCACTTCTAAACAAATATATGCATGGTATGGCTTAGTGCATAACACCACAACCTGCCAGGGAGCTATCACCACATCTGGAAGATGGGGGTTCGGTTCCTGGTCTTTGTGACTATGCTGGACTACACCAAGAGTACCTTGGGCAGGACTCCTAACACCACATTGTCCTACCTGTTAAATAAATAAGTCGCTCTGGATAAGAGAGTCAGCTAAATGGCATAAATGTAACTATTATTTTATTATTTTATATATAATTTTATTATTACACGTTTTAAAGCTACATAAGTTTTTAACACCAGCTGCTCTTCTCATTGTTCACTGTCAACATTCCATAATGAACAGACTAATAGAAATGGCCTATATATGTTTTGTTGCTGTCCAAAGAAAAACGGCTATCTCCAAAATGGCAACTTTACAGGAGAGGCCAAAACCTCATATAATTTGAATGGAAGTCAATGGAACCAGACATCTTTCCAAGCTATTTTGGGCTGTTTCTGTTGGTCCATTCTTCATGAAATTTACACACAGTGTAAACAGCAGGTCATGTGATAAAATGAGGCATAAAAGTAAAAATCAACAAAAATGGAGATACATGTTTTCCTTTGGCCAGCGATGATATATATATATATATAAACAATCATAACAGTCTGTGCTGTTATGTACTGTGTAGGTATGCGCACAAACAACTAAATGATCTAATAATTAAGGATATTAAAACTGTTCCTTGTGGCGACGGTGGGACGTGGTGTAATTGTATAGATGATATAAACAACCCAAAACTGCAGGAACGGTGGTAGGAGGGGGGACGGAGGGGGCTACAGGACCCCCATATTGTACTGAATATCGATGACATCAGAACAAACATCTCGTAACTCCAGAGGAGAAGGAGAAAACACCCTTCAGTTCTAGCTAAATTACTAATTAATGTAAAATTAATACTTCAGTATTTCTATAGGTCCATCCCTCAGGAATGTGAAGGAGATTACTAATTTGGTAAAAACCCAAAAAATGATTCTGTCACATCCGTAATGGTCTATTAGTCTTACATGCTCTACCGTCTCTCCACCAATCGGTGTGCCTTCCCGTGTCTAAATCCTCAGGACAACATATCTACAATCTGATTGGCCGTAGCTCAGCTCATTCGCATAAAGTTCATTCCAGAGCGGAGTGTGCATCAGCAGTTGGGGTGTCGGCTACGTGTCAGCTGTCATCACGTTATAGCCTGTAGTGACGAGTTCTGTTTAGAATATAAATGGTAAATGTGACGCCACGGTGCACGTCATCTACAGATACATTCCCGTGTCCCTGAGAAACCACGTTACACCCATCGCGTAGCAGCCCTGCTGTGTTTACACTGAATGGTAAATGACCAAAAGCAAAATCCACTGGCAAAGCTGAACAGCGTTCGGTATTCGGTATAACGTCCCGCGGTTCTGTAGCTAGTCCAAACTGAGATGAGCGTATATGTCCTGGCACCTTATTCTATGTGTGCTATTGAGCTCATGAGAAACGCTCCTGAACGTCACCATATTTAGATTCCCAGTATGTCTCAGTAGGCCTGTCTGGAGGCCACTCTCGCACCTCAAACCGTTCGAGAACATTCCTCAGCTTGAACCCGTCCCTTCAGATCAGCACTTCTGCGTAATTAGCGTTTATCTGCCGACAGCACTGGCTAAAGAACTGTTTATTTATCAGTTAAGGGATATGAAGCCCCCACCTCCCCAGACTCCCAAACCAAACCAGACCCCCCCAACCCCATGCAGTCCCACTTAACCTCAATCAACCTCCCAAACACAACCAGACTCCCACCCTCAACCCCTATCAGATCCCCTCACATGCCAATCAGACCGCTCAACCTTACCCTCCAACTCAAACCAGACCCCCCAACCTCAACCAGAACTCCCAACCCCAGCCTGACACCCTCAACCCAAACCTGCTCCCACAACTCCAACCTCAACCAGAACCCCCCAACCCAAACCTGCTCCCACAACTCAAACCAGACCCCCCAACCTCAACCAGAACTCCCAACCCCAGCTTGACACCCTCAACCCAAACCTGCTCCCACAACTCCAACCTCAACCAGAACTCCCAACCCCAGCTTGACACCCTCAACCCAAACCTGCTCCCACAACTCCAACTAGACCCCCCAACCTCAACCAGAACTCCCAAGCCCTACCAGAACCCCCCAACCCCAGCCTGACACCCTCAACCCAAACCTGCTCCCACAACTCCAACCTCAACCAGAACCCCCCAACCCAAACCTGCTCCCACAACTCAAACCAGACCCCCCAACCTCAACCAGAACTCCCAACCCCTACCAGAACCCCCAACCCCAGCTTGACACCCTCAACCCAAACCTGCTCCCACAACTCCAACTAGACCCCAACCTCTACCAGATCCCCCAACCCCCTCAACAAAACGCAGACCCCCTCAACCCAAACCTGACCCCCAGCACCTACCAGATCCCCTCACACCCCAGTTGGAACCCCCAACCCCAATCAGACATCCCACAACTTCAACAAGCCCCCCTAACTCCAACCAGACCCCCAAACTCAAACTACACCCTACTACCCTTACCAGATTCCCCCAACCCCAAACTGACCCCCTCAATAAAAAACGGAACCCCCCCCCAACCCAGTTGGACCCCACAACCCAACCCCAATCAGACATCCTCCAAGCAGACCCCACAGCTCCAATTAGACCCCCCGACCAGACCCCCAACCCCAAGAGACCGCCCAACTCATTGACATCCCTACTCTGGAGGCATTATGTAGAGGTTAATGTGATAGTTCGTCAGAACTTAGCCGACCCCCACCCCAACTCCTACAAGACAACCCACCCAAAACAAGACTCTCCATCTCAAGGAGAGCCCCATCCAAGTCCAACCAACCCCCCAACCCTGATAAGCCCCCAACCCTGGCCAACACCCACAACCAGCCCAGCCCAATGTAACCCAACTCGGTTTGTAGTCAGCTAAGACATGTTGGGTGTCTGGAGTTTTGGTGTTTCTTTAGTTTTAGCGCTGGAGCTACGAGGCTAACGTGGCCCAGTAATGGAAGCCGATACCCCACCCACCCCGTGTCCCACACCATCAAACATTTGCCTCAAACCGTGTTGAGCTGTAAACGAAGCCTTTCTGAAACCACATGGTACGGTTATTCTCAGGAACGGACAAAACTGCAGTGCATAGCTAACTTCCCCGGCCACCTCAAAGCCCAGGTAAACCTTGTACCAGTCTGAGACACCGTCTTCATGCGTCATGACCAAAAACATTCACAGTCCACAACGGATTTTGTTAAGAAAATGACTATTTATTTTTAAAATAAGTTTAAGGAATCCAGTGATATATGTAAATAATCAATAAACTGATTAAAGTGCCAAATAACAGTTATACAAAAAGGAAATCTGTACATAAAAAAATACAAGATTGGAATGTGTCTTTGGATGGTCGCCTACGTCACAACCGTATTGCTTTGGTTTTCATTCTGATTGTCTGACACTCATAGACGAAGGTCCGTAGGCTGGATTCGGTCTTCATAATCATCAACAATCATACAGTCCCCCCAAAAAATCAACAAGCGGAAAAACTGACTGATCTGTCGGTGGTCTAGGAACGCCGACAGGGATCACATTTTATACATTAGCGTTCGAGTCTGGATTTGATCCATTCGAGATTGGACACCCTGAATCCGAGTCCATCAGCGTGGAACGTGGAAATCCACAAATCCGGGATGCTTTTAGATCCGAGCGACTCGGAACGGCTTCGGAACGGCTTCGGAACGGTGCGTGGTCTTCCTGCTTTGGGATAAATCCGTGTGTGTTTTTGGTAGTTTCGGTTCAAGCCCGCGCTCTCTGGTCTTGTTGAAGTAGTCTCTTTTGGCCTGGCTTTGCTATTGGCCGCTGTCCGCCGGGTCATTGGCTTTCCAGTGTCCCCATTGGCTGAGGCTGCTGACCTCACTTTATCTTGGCCGGCTTCAACTCTTTGACTTGCATGTGCAGCGTTTTGTGGACTGCGAGCGTTCTGGACTGACAGAAACCTTTTCCACACTCCTGACATTTGAACGGCTTCTCTTTAGAGTGGATGTACCTGCACAGCGAGAGAGAGAGAGAGAGAGAGGGAGAGAGAGAGAGGGGATCTGTTAGCAGACAGTCCAGCTATTTTTTAATGGCAAAAGCAGCGTATCTTCCATGTTTAGACATGAGCACTGGAAGAGACTAATGCACCAAGGAAACCGGCTGATGTTTTGTGTAATAACGGTCAGTTAGAAAGGTTCCAGTGTTATTCCGCGTGTCTTGGCAACATCGGATCCTCCTTTACGGCCTTTTTATGTTCAGCAGTATAAAAGCAGAAGCGGTTTAGGTTTACATCGGGCCGTTTTCAAAGTTGTGAGTTTATTTCATAAGACAAAAGCCCAAACCCTTCAGTACGCATTACTGAGAAGCAGCAGTGGGATTACATATGACGGCATCCTCCTGTAGGAAAACCGCAGCCTAATTGTCTCGAAGGCTTATGTGCTTCAGTTAATTAAGGAATCGGTGAAAAGACAACCATGCAAATTCAGGAACACCTGGATCCACACACAATCACTCAAAGTCCAACATGGTAAAATATCCCTGTTTATCATCTACAGCCTGTTAAAACAACGTTCTATAATGCTCTATAGTGTTTATATGACCCACACGGTCATTCTGACAGACTGTAATACCCTACAGGAAGTGTAGGGGGCGATACGACCCACACGGTCCACTGACAACGATGTAATACTGACAGAAGTGTAATACACTACAGTCATTCTGACAGTGTAGGGGGAAGTGTAGACCCGACCCACACGGTCATTCTGATAGACTGTAATACACTACAGGAAGTGTAGGGGGCGATATGACTTCTATTGTTTTAGTGCTCATCAGAGTTTAAGAGGTCAAAGTCAACCATTATGATAGTATATGGATAGCATTTCTTTACCTGTGGTCTCTGAGGTGGTCCTGCCTCCTGAAGGCCTTGTGGCAGATGTCGCAGGTGTACGGCCGCTCATCCGTGTGCGTGCGCTCATGGATCAGCAGGTTGTAGGACTTGGTGAAGTGACGGCCGCAAAACTTGCAGACAAACTCCTTTTTGGTTTTGGAGGGCAGTCGGCCGCGGCTCGGCTTCCTCTCGGGCGACGACAGCTTGGCGGCTGCGTCTAGGAGGCAGCCCAGGGACGGCCCGCGAGCGTGCGCGTTCACCCCACCGTTTACGCTCAGATCCTCGGCCTTCAGCGGGTCCTCCTGGGTGGCGGCAGCCGCCAGGTTGGCGAAGTCGAAGCGCGGCTTGCTTTTGACCGACCCGGGGGAGGAGTCCTGCTTGGCCGGATGCACCAGCTGCGGCAGCAGGGGGATGGACGGCAGCGGGAAACGAGCGTCCACCAGCCCAGGAAGCTTGGAGAAGGTGCAGCGCGGCAGGGCGAATGGCGGGTAGCCCAGCGTCCAGTGGTGCAGGTGGACAGCGTGCAGGGCGCTGAAGCTGTAGACGCCCGGCATGGGGTCGGTGGGCAGCTGGAAGCCGCTGGACGTCTGGAGGAGGGAGTAATTGGCCAGCTGGAGGGACGGGTGCAGAGGCACGGGGGCGGGAAGGGTCTTACTACCCATGGTGGAGATTGTCCTGGAGAAAGCAAGAGCAGGAGAAACTTTATTAGCCCAGATCCGGAATCCGGTTTGAACAAGAACACAGAACTGGCCAACAGTCCTGGAGGCCACACAGTTTGGAACCTGACACCTGTAGATATAGCCGTCTACTACCCAACACCACTACTGAACGCTCTTGAGCCTTCTGAGGCTGTAACGGGTTAATACAGTAATGTGGTTGAGCTCCTGGTGACCTAATTTCTCCACACGGAAGGTCCTGAAGGGTCATCCGTTCGGTTAAGCAGTGTGAAAAGAATGAGGTGCCCATTGCCAGAGGACATGCAGACGTAGACACCCTAAGACACTTTAATTAAATGTCAACGTTTGGAAGGCAGGAGGGATTTCCCCCTCCCCCCCCTCCCCAAAAAAAGAAAAACAGAAACACCAAAACATCAACTGTCCTGGCTGAGCGAAAACACCTCGCACCTGACAAGGTGATACTAGAAGAGCATGCATGCATCTGCTGCACGAGCCCGGCCTGCCAGACGTGACTGTATGTTTTGGCATAGGCGTTTCCCGCTCCCAGAAAATGCGCCCGGGGCGACGGAGCTGACAGAAAGAGAAAGACAGCATGACATACCAGCGACGACTGTTTAATCTGGCCTGATACGAACACACACAAAGCACAATAACGGCTCTTTGTCTCATCGCAGCCTCGTGATTGACAAACGCGCATACCGACTTGTTCCGTCTGCTGCAAGATACCTGCAGGATGGCCTACTCTCCTCCCTCCGTTTCTGCTTCTACCGTACGAAACTCAACTCCTCCTGCTAGATTCCTTTACTCTCCTCTGCTCTGCTTTGCTTCACGGACGCGTGGCTGGATCTACCATAGGTGGTGAGGCCGACTGCCCAGGGGACACCTAATGTCCAGACGTGCAAAAAATGAAACTGCAGGAGAGTGAGTCACGCCGGCTGTAAACACGGTGTGGGCCTTAACACATCTTGTGGTCGCTGGTGTCTGTGCGAGTCATGAACATCGCTGAGGAGCCACGTTGGCCTGGCTAGATTTAGATTTTTGGTTTAGTAAAGTTTAAAGAGGTCAACTAAAAAGGTTTTGCCAAATTATTTGCTGAGTGCCGCCGTAACTGTAGCACCCTGGGTTGATCCTAATCCATCCCTGAGGCTGAAAAGAAGAGGCAAATATAATCTGGGCCTGCGCGGGATGTTACTGGCTAATCCTGTTATGAATACAGCGCTAACGTGTCCAGTTCAGATGGTCACCCTCGGCTATTACATATAACTAATGGCTAATTACAATGTAATAGCGCTGTAATACAATGTAATAGCGCTGTAATACAATGTAATAGCGCTGTAATACAATGTAATAGCATTGTAATACGAGATAATGTAATGCAGTGTAATAGCTTTATGGCATCTATGCTCAAACCCAAAAACAAAACTCACTGAACTTAATTAGTGTAGGCCTGGATGACGACCAGAGAGAGCCTGCTAACGATCCATAGGATCTGTAGGATTTGCTAGGTGCCACCTTAACTTTCGCACCCTTGGGTGATCCTAATCCCTCCCTGAGGCTGAAAAAAAGGGGGGGGCTCCACGGCTGATATTACTGGATGGTCCTGTTAGTAATACAACACTAATGTGTCTCCTTCAGACATTCACCTTCGCCTATTACATGTAACTGAGTGCTAATTACAATGTAATAGCAATGTAATACACTGCATTGTAATACAATTCAACAGCACTGCAATGCAAGGCATTGTAACCCACTGTAATGTAATACGATGTAGGAGCGTTGCAATTCAGTGCAATGTAATAAAGTGTAATAACATTGTAATACAGTGTAATAGCATTATGGCCTCCAACAAACTCAAACTCTTAATTACTGTAAGCTTAGATAGCCCAGAAAGAGCTTGCTACTGACCTGTAGGATTTTCTAAGTGCCACCTTAACTGTAGCACCCTCGGTCAGTTCTATTCCCTCCCTGAGGCTGATAAAAGGGGGTCCTCCATGTCTGATATTAACGGATGGCCCTGTTATTAATACAACACTAATGTGTCCCCTTCAGACATTCACCTTCGCCTATTACATGTAACTGAATGCTTATTACAATGTAATAGCAATGTAATGCACTGCATTGTAATACAATTCAAGAGCACTGCAATGCATGGCTTTGTAACCCACTGTAATGTAATACGACGTAGGAACGTTGCAATGCGGTGCAATGTAATAAAGTGTAATAACGTTGTAATACAGTGTAATAGCATTATGGCCTCCAAAAAACTCAAACTCTTAATTACTGTAAGTCTAGAAAGATCTTGTTAACGACCTGTGGGATTTGCTAAGTGCCACCTTAACTGTAGCTGAATAAAGGGGGTCCTCCACGTCCGATATTAATGGTTGGTCCTGTTATCAATACAACACTAATGTGTTCCCTTCAGACATTCACCTTCGGCTATTACATATAACTAAATGCTTATTACAATGTAATAGCAATGTAATACACTAATGTCGTACAAAACAAGCCACTGTAATTCAATGCAATGCAATACGATTTAACAGCGTTATGGAATCTAGCACCAAACCCCAATACCCAAACTCCTGATTACCGCAGGCCTAGATAACACCAGAGCCCGCTAACGATCTGTAGGGCAACTGTAGGTGAGGCCGAAGATGCCCAGAGCCATGTACGCTGGAGCTAAGCTGGGCTCCGGGCCGGGCTGTGCAGTGCCAGGTTTGATTCTGGGAGTAAATAAAAAAGTGAAATAGCTCTAATTGGGCTTTGTGAAAGCTCAAAGCTCCCCTGGGGATTTGGGCGCTCTGATCATGGCGCAGAAGTAATTGACTTTTCCCTTACGGGGGTCATTAGAGGAGATCAGCTCTTGGCCCCCGTTAACCCTTTGAAGTGAACATACCCCTGCAATGGGGCAGGGGCAGAAGGGCAGACGGGCAATTACACCTAAAGCTCTCAAAGGCCCGTTAACCCCGACGCCTTAACCGGGCACGATGGGCGAGGAGAGGGAGCGAGGGAACGCGCCGTACTGGCGTTAAGCGGCGGGTCGTAAACTCGCCGAGGGCTGGCTGTTCTTGCACGGTCGCTCGTCACCGCTCCTCGCACGCTGGGTGATGTTTTAGGGCCGCATGTGTGGCTAATTACCGGGGCTGACGGATGAGGCCCTTCGCGTTACACGGAGATCGCAATTCAAGAGAGCGCAATCGCAAATTACTCGCAATTATCTAAAACAGCTTTAAGAGGGCGAATCGAAGCTGCTCGTGAGCCGCCTGTAGAGGAGTCGGACGCCCCCTCCTCCTCCTCCCACCCCATGTCTTGTGACATCACAACCACAACTTACTCGCACACTACATTCAAGGGTGAAACCTCAAACCTGAGAATAGTCGTTTTCTGATTTTCTAGAAAAAAAAAATAGACATCTGCTTGGGGGTCCAGGCAAATGGGGGGTCCCCGGGGGGTATATTGAATTTTTATAAATATGAATAATAATTTAATTTCATTTACATTTCTATTTGGTAAATTTGCGATTCGTTAAAAATTAAAATGCAAAAATTCACATCTCGCAATTTTTGTAATTTATTTATTGATGTATTTGCTGTTTTATTATTTATAATATAATAGTGATAGACGCTGGGTGAGGGACCCCCTGTGACTTTTGAGCCTAGGGTCCCCAAACAAGCTCTGGAAAGGCCACTGGATATAATAATTGCGGTTTAAGTCGAAAGTTGCAAAAGAATCGAAATTTAATATTTCTCAAACTCGCCAACCCTTCTAATTATCCTGACATTATTTATTTATTTTATGATTTATTTATGGATTTATCTGAAGGCTCCCTGACCCTCACAGGCGCAGAACATATGAAAGCTGTGGACCAAAAATAAAACGCTGGGCTGTTTTTTTTTTTTTTTTGTGGCTTTTTTTTTTTTTTACGAATAATCGACTTTTGTCCGCTTTTGTTGTTTGATGGTTATTCGATCAGAGAGATGTTGTTGTTTGATTTCCCGTCGCTTTGTCACTTTGAGTGCCACTTTATTCGACGTGTATTGGGAGGCATTAGGCGGGAATTCGGAATTCCATGTGTGAATCGTCTAGTCTATTCAGTCGAATCTGAAGGCATGCTCATCCAGGCTGCTGTTTTATGTTATGTCTTTATTTATGTTGGTGCTTCTTTATTGAATTATTTTTTTCTGTCCGCGTGCCAGAGAACACAGCAGCAGCAGCTGTGTGAGCGAACCGTGCAGCCAACACGAATTTAAAAACCAAAATCCGGATTTTTTTTTTCACAAAATAACGATTATAATAATTTTAACGAATATCACTTATTATCAGAAATCTGACCATTTAATGGCGGTCAATCAATTTAATATTCGATGGGTAAATAAATTTCCCTTCCAGATCTGCTGATACACATTAGTATTATTGTTTTAATAATACAGTGATTTTTAATTTGATCAATATTTGCGGTATTTATAATCGCGGTTTGAAAAGTCGATTTTCTTCGATTACAAAAAATAGAATAACACTAATAATCTCACCAACAAGCTGAAAACATAACATGTGGAGGTTTCTGGAGCTGGAGGGTGGTGAGCATCCTCCGCTCGCTGGGGTGATGTATTAGGTGACACTACCGGAGCTTCGAGAGAATCTAAATATTTAAACTATTACGGGCGTTTGATTCGCTAACGAAGCCCGTACACTCGCTGCTCCTCGCTGGTTTTAACGCGGGCTTGTTTCACTGGGGTGTGATGTCACTGCTAAACCATTAAAGCCGCGGATTCACCCGGATTACTGGCATCTGCGCGAGCACAAAACCGGGTTAACAAACTCTCGGAATTACCTACATACCTCCGCACGTCGGCATCCGCAGGGTCCTCCAGAGAGGGGCGATAAAAAACGGGGCTCGTGCTAATCAGCGTGCATGACTTTAAAAACATAGAATTTCGAATATCGATTAAATCTCGGGGCCTCGCGCGCCATTTCCCAACGAATATTAAAAAGTGCGATATCGATAAACTGTCGATCAACAAATAAATACACGAATACGTCTACAGGCGCGCGGGCGCGTGCTAATATCAATAGCTCTGCAGGGAATTGGATTAAAAAACCCCGATCAATTAATAAATTAATAAACAAACAAATTAATGAGGTTTCTAAAGCGAGGGAACGCCAGCCGCCACCACCGGGAGCGCGCGCACACCTACCACCTGTCCGCGCGCCTGCGTGCACCTGGGACTCTTCACCTTTCCTCCTACTCTCTCTCTCTTTCTCGTTTTCCACACTTTGGACTCCTCTGTCCTGCAGAGGAAGCCGTCCGCGCGCGCCTGGGCTGTTCGCGCGAGCGAGTCGACAGCGGTTCGTGCACAGCCAGCGTGCACCACCTAAACCACCCCCCTCCTGTTCAGGTTCTGATAGTTCGGGTTATTTTAGGTTGGCATGGGAGCAGCTCGCGGGAGCGCGTGCACCTCAAAAGTCCAAAAAGAGAAAGGGAAAAGAAAGGGAAGGGAAGGCGCGAGCGTATTTACCAGATGTGGAAGGGTCCCGGAGCGCTGAGGAGTGGAGG
Source organism: Prochilodus magdalenae (assembly GCA_024036415.1). NCBI lineage: Eukaryota > Metazoa > Chordata > Actinopteri > Characiformes > Prochilodontidae > Prochilodus > Prochilodus magdalenae. Next base: position 23,912 of record JAMWET010007364.1, on the reverse strand, counting down.
AGCTTCTGTCGGAGCGCCGCTCTGCAGACTCTTTCAGGCAGTTTGGAGAAAGTTTCTCAGCATGTTCACGCGCTCCGGTTAGCTCACGCGCGTCGGGCTCGCTCGCTTAAACACACACTCAAACTCTCCCCTCTCTCTCTCTCTCTCTCTCTCTCTGTCTTTATCCTTCTCTCTCTCTCTCTCCCTTTCTCTCCCTCTCCCTTTCTCTCCTGCTCTCTTTCTGTAGTTCCCAAACTCAATCCGCCTCTTTATTACGGCGCTGGCCCGCCCAGTGCGCATGCGCGCCCCACGGCCCAACCCACACACACACAGAGTCAGAGTGAAGTTTCTCTCACTTCTCTCTCACTCCGAGGGTCCAGGGGGGTCGGGGTCGGGGAGGAGGAGGAGGAGGAGAAGGGGGGTCCCAGCATTACAGGCCCGAGGCATGCACGCTGTAGAATGAGCGCGCGAGGAGGCGGGGGGGAGCAGGAGGCACAGCGCGTGCTGCGTCCAAACCTTAAAAAGTGCAAACAAACAAAAACAGTGCAGACAGTATACGTGCACGCGCGCGCGTGTATGTGCGCGCTGGAGTGGTGTGGGTGTGACTGGAGCGTGCAGAGTAAATAAATAAATAAATAAATAAATAAGTAAATAAATGTTACATTTAGAACTACACATATATAAATTAGAACATATAAATATATATCTAAATATATACCTAGAAATGTATACATGAATTAATACAAAAATACCAAAATATTAGTAATTATTATAAATAAATACTTAAATAAATAAATACTCAAGTTTTTAAATACATAAAACAAATGAACAACATATGTGTGCATTTATTATGATTAATAAATAAATAAATAAATATATAAATAAATAAATAAATGTAGTGGCAGCAAAAGAAACACAAGTATAACAACAACTTTATTAATAATAATAATAATAATAATAATAATAATAATAATAATAATAATAATAATAATAATAATAATAACAACATTAATAATAATAATAATAATAATAACAATAACAATGATAACAACAACAACAACAATAATAAATATAATAATAACAATGATGATAATAATAATAATAATAATAATAATAATAATAATAACAATGATAATAATACATTTATTATTGTTCTTATTAATATTGGTATTAATATTGATGTGTATGATATTGTATATTGTAATATATTATATTGTGTATATTTTATATATGTAATAATAAATATATACTACTTATAGACATTATATATACCTACTTATATTTATTTATATTTATTAATTGACAGTTAACGACAGTGTAATTTCAAATCCTGAGATGTGGAGGCACCCAGTCAGTAATAACCACATTACTAACACCATTAATAACAGCTATATAATCATATCTAATAACCTACAGCACGCTACAATAACAGTGCTTTTTTATTATAGGGGAGCACGCGCGTCAATGTGTGCCTCGGTCATTAAGCAGCTCGCGCGGTGTTATAAACCAGGGCATTCACAGCAAACGCGCATCTGTCACGCGCTGGAGGACTGAGGAAGAGGAGTGAAGGCGCGTGCGTGTTTGGGGGGGGGTGTATTTTAGGTCCAGGGAAAACAAAACATTCCCACGTTCCCCCTGAGAGCACGAGCACAGACTTTCACCAGCAGCTTCTTCCGTTCCACCTTAAACGCTGCAGCAGCCTAAGGCGTCCTTTAAGGTGGAACGGAACACATGAGCAGGAGAGAGGCTCAGTCGCCTAATGGACCGGCACTGCGCTCCGTGATGGGAGCGGGATTCCCGGTGCAGTGTGAGAGTTTCCCGTGCTGAGCGCTGTACCTGCTGGTCTGGAGGTGTCCAGGTGGGACAGCTGTGAGCTCCTCCTTTGCCGGAGAGGAGGGTCCTCCTGCGTGCGTGTGAAAGCGATAGCCCCCATCAGAGCAGCCGTCTGAGGTGCGTGTTTGGCTGTAAACGCGCTCTAAACGCGCCCCCTGCTGGACAGAGGCGGCACTGCTGTGAGTCTCTGTTCGGAGCTCGACACTAACATCACACTCGCGGAGGGAGTTCTGATGAGCTGCTGAGTTTGACCAGGTGAACCAGGAAGCGGTGCGAGCACGGGTCTCTGGACAGGACTCCTCACACAGCAGCTGCAGCCCAACACAGCCTCTCTGTTTCACTCTGGGCTCGAGTGAGCGGGTAATCAGTGCTGGAGGAGATCAGTGCTCTGGTGCTCTGAGGTTCATCTTTAACTTATGGCCAGCTATGAAAGCGTTACACGGCCCACCTGTGAACTTCCCTCACCTGTAAGTTGTCTGATGTTGTATGTAAACAAGTAGAGAAAGTTCTGGTTCTGGTTCTATTGACTTGCATTGACAGTAAGTATCTGTTACCTCTACTGTTAAGTAATAAATAGGGAGATACAGTGTACAGTGTTGATAGATAGATAGATAGATAGATAGATAGATAGATAGATAGATAGATAGATGGATGGATGGATGGATGGATGGATGGATAGGTGGATGGATGGATGGATGGATGGATAGTTAGATGGATGGATGGATGGATAGATAGATAGAAGAATGGATGGATGGATGGATCAGAAAACTGGATGAGCCAGTCAGCTCACAGCTCATTTACATATACCGGTCTTACTACGTCCCAGTATCAGAACCCACCGTATCAACTGACAGGGAAATGGAGTATTTAGGAATATTTAGGAATATTTGGGAATATCTGGGAATATTTGGGAATGTTAAAATTAGTTATGACCATGTTTGCATTCCGAAAACCGCACAACTGGCATATAGGAATAAAACTGGACTAGAGTGAGGATAGAGGGGAGAGAGGGAGAGAGAGAGAGAGAGAGAGAGAGAGAGGCTGAAGGAGAGAAAAAACAGAACAGTGGGAGAGAGTGAGGGAAAGTCAAAAACGGACAGATAGAGAGGTAGAGGGAGAAAGAGAGAGAGAGCAGACAGTAGACAGGGGGCAGAAAACATGCTGAGATTAAACAAAGTGAAGGAGAAAGAAGCAGGGTGAGAAAAAGAAAGACAGGGAGCAAACAGAGGAAAGAGAGGATGAGAGAAAGACAGAGATGGAGGAAGAGAGAGAGTAGTAGACAGAGTGAAGATGTGGGGGGGAGAAGAGAAAGAGGGAGGGGCAGAAAAGAGAGAAAGGCAGAGAATATGTGAAAAAGAGAGACAGAAAGAGAGAAGAACAGATATAGAAAGAGATTTAAGAGAGAGAGAGAGAGTAGAAACAAGAAGAGTGAGAGAGTATAGGTGGAGAGAGAGAGGAAATAGAAAGAAAGAAAGAAAGAAAGAAAGAAAGACAGAGAGATAAGGAGTAGAAAAGGATAGAGATAGAGAGTGAGAGAGAAAGAATAGGAATAGAGGGAACAAAAGAAAAAGAATAGAGATAGCAAGAGAGTAGAAATGATGAGCAAGTGAGAGAGGGAGTAGAAATGGAGAGAGCTAGAAAGCAAGAGAGAGAGAGAGTGGGAGAGAGAGAGTGAGCGAGAGAGATAGAGACACAGCAGGAGAGAGAGTGAGAGACACAGCAGGAGAGACAGTGAGAGAGAGAGAGATAGAGACACAGCAGGAGAGAGAGTGAGCAAGAGAGTGAGAGACACAGCAGGAGAGAGAGTGAGCGACAGAGGTAGAGGCACAGCAGGAGAGAGAGTGAGAGAGAGATAGAGGCACAGCAGGAGAGAGAGTGAGAGAGAGAGATAGAGACGCAGCAGGAGAGAGAGTGAGCAAGAGAGTGAGAGACACAGCAGGAGAGACAGTGAGAGAGAGATAGATAGAGACGCAGCAGGAGAGAGAGTGAGAGAGAGATAGAGGCACAGCAGGAGAGAGAGTGAGCGAGAGAGCTAGAGGCACAGCAGGAGAGAGAGTGAGAGAGAAAGATAGAGGCACAGCAGGAGAGAGAGTGAGTGAGAGAGGATGAGACACAGCAGGAGAGAGAGTGAGAGAGAGAGATAGAGACGCAGCAGGAGAGAGAGTGAGCAAGAGAGTGAGAGACACAGCAGGAGAGAGAGTGAGCGAGAGAGGTAGAGGCACAGCAGGAGAGAGAGTGAGAGAGAGATAGAGGCACAGCAGGAGAGAGAGTGAGAGAGAGAGATAGAGACACAGCAGGAGAGAGAGTGAGCGAGAGAGATAGAGGCACAGCAGGAGAGAGAGTGAGAGAGAGAGAGAGATAGAGGCACAGCAGGAGAGAGAGTGACCGAGAGAGGTAGAGACGCAGCAGGAGAGAGAGTGACCGAGAGAGATTGAGACACAGCAGGAGAGAGAGTGAGAGAGAGAGAGAGGAGACACGGCAGGAGAGAGTGAGAGAGAGAGAGAGAGAGGAGACACAGCAGGAGAGAGTGAGAGAGAGATAGAGACACGGCAGGAGAGAGAGTGAGCGAGAGAGATAGAGACACAGCAGAGAGAGTGAGAGAGAGAGATAGAGACACGGCAGAGAGAGTGAGAGAGAGAGATAGAGACACGGCAGAGAGAGTGAGAGAGAGATAGAGACACGGCAGGAGAGAGTGAGAGAGAGAGAGAGGATGAGACACAGCAGGAGAGAGAGTGAGAGAGAGAGATAGAGACACAGCAGGAGAGAGAGTGACCGAGAGAGATAGAGGCACAGCAGGAGAGAGAGTGAGAGAGAGAGAGGAGACACGGCAGGAGAGAGTGAGAGAGAGATAGAGACACGGCAGGAGAGAGAGTGAGCGAGAGAGATAGAGGCACAGCAGGAGAGAGAGTGAGCGAGAGAGATAGAGACACAGCAGGAGAGAGAGTGAGAGAGAGATAGAGACACAGCAGGAGAGAGAGTGAGAGAGAGATAGAGACACAGCAGGAGAGAGAGTGAGAGACACAGCAGGAGAGAGAGTGAGTGAGAGAGATAGAGGCACAGCAGGAGAGAGAGTGAGAGACACAGCAGGAGAGAGAGTGAGAGAGAGATAGAGACACAGCAGGAGAGAGAGTGAGCGAGAGAGATAGAGACACAGCAGGAGAGAGAGTGAGAGACACAGCAGGAGAGAGAGTGAGAGACACAGCAGGAGAGAATGAGAGAGAGAGAGAGAAAGGATGAGACACAGCAGGAGAGAGAGTGAGAGAGAGATAGAGACACGGCAGGAGAGAGAGTGAGCGAGAGAGACAGAGACACGGCAGGAGAGAGAGTGAGAGAGAGAGATAGAGACACAGCAGGAGAGAGTGAGAGAGAGTGAGAGAGAGACCTGTTGAGTGTACAGGGCTGGCTGTAAACTCCGTAGGCTACAGAATATTCCGGCTGATTTTGCTCTGTTGATTTTATGAGAGAGCTCTGGCCGGGCTGCATCAATGAGCCAAGCTGGAGAGCGCTGACCTCAGGGAATTAATCAGCAGGCCCTGCCACGGAAGCCGCGCGCATACTCCACGTCTGCGTATAATAAAAAACAGTGGCGAGACATCATTTACATTTCTGCAGGGAGAGGGGAAACAAATGGCGAAGAACGGCTTCGGAGCGAGCGCACGGGCGTTCAGCGGCGGCCTCCGGTCAGCGGCCGGCTGGAAAGACCTCGCTCGGCGCTCCGTCTCTGTCCTTTCACAATAAAACGTGTTTACAGATCACTTAGCATATTTCATAACCCTCTATTTACAGCACTTTAGATAATCCAAACACTTCAGCCGCAGAAAGTATAACATTTCAAAGCTGGACATGTCCAGAGAGAAAGCGGCTCCTGAGGCCCCGGCTGCTGATGGCCCTCTAAAAATAGACTTTTATGAGCCTTTCATGTTTCCTGGATGTGGATTACTGCTAGTCTTGGACTAAATTACACCAACCCTGGAAAAAATTCCAGGAAAGTTGGGACGGTTTGTAAAATGCATTAAAGACAGGAATCTGGGATTTGGGATTTGTTCATCCTGAATCTGACACACGTACAAAGAAATGTTTTCACGGGCCGACTGAATTGAGTTTTGTAGATATAAACAGATTCAGGAATTGGTGCAACAGGCTCGGCGAAAGCCGGGACAGATGTTCCCCGCCGAGTTACGTCAGCGTTCCCTTAGTTACGCTGTGTAACGGTTTGGGAACTGAGGATCCTGAGTGCTGTAGCTTTGCATTAGGAATTCTGGCCATTCCTTCTGGATACGAGACTTCATCTGCTCAGCAGTCCGGGCTTGTCATCTGATTCCCCTCTTCCGGAGGCTCCATACATATTCAGTAGGAGGTAGATCCGGACCGCAGGCAGGTCGGTTGTGCCAATGCCCGCTGTTGTAGCACATGCAGAGCGAGGCCTGGCATTGTCTCGCTGGAATAGCTCCGGACTTCCCAGGAAAAGTGGTCATCTTGACATTGGCATATGTCTCTCTAAAATCCCAAAATGCACCTTTCTGTCAACGGTACCTTCACAGGTCACCCTTACGGTGGGCACTGGTGCCCCGTATACCATGACAGATGTAGCACCTGGCTAATACAGGTGGAAGCTGAGTCAGTGGCCGGGTTTCCTCTACACCGGATGAGATTTCCAACCATCGTGCCAGAGAAGGTGGTGCAGGTGTATGCTGTAGCCCAGACTCTTGGACAACGATGCCGCTGACACCTGCTTGAAGCATTGCTCGATGGTATTGGTCAACCCACCAGGTCACCAAGCTGCTCTGCCAGCCGGTCCTTGTAGCCTACCAGTGTCCAGGCCTGGGCTCCACTGGCAAGCCTTGCTGTGCTGCGTCCTCCACAGTCCTCCATCTTTGCCATGCTGCTCTTTGCCCTGCTGCTGTTCCCTTTGAGTTTTGTGGTAGTGCCATTACTCTGCAAACCCCTCGGGGGGCACTGTCCCACCCACTGGCACAGAACAAAGCATTCGCACCACTCTCCTAACACTAGTGTGGTGCTAACATTGTGCTCTGGCCCTTGCCACCCTACATGGCCAGGCTTCCTGTGTGTTCATGGTCAAATGCCCACCACCATTCCGGGCTAGGCTCCACCGGTTTGGCTTTGCTGCTTCCTCCACAGTCCTTGTCGTCCATCTTTGCCATGCTGATCCTGTCTTGCAGTCTCTCTGCCATGTCACCTTTGAGTTTGTGGGAGTGCCATTCCTCTCCAGACCTCTGGGGGGCACATTCCCACACATTGGCACAGAACAAAAAGACACAGCAAACACAGCCCTAGAGACGAAAGCTCTTTAACGGAACCAGCAGTAGAGAGAACCACCATTTAGCATTAGCTGACATGGCCGGGACGCAAGCAGGCCCTCTCCAACCGCTGATCATGGCAGACCCCCAACGAGCCAGCAGACAATTACCCTGTTACCACATATACACACTGGAACATCCACAGGATGGCGTATTTGTACATTAGAGCTTTTCTCCTACCACTAGGGTGGCGCTCCCATGGTGCTCGGCGCCTTGCCGCCCTGCATGGCCAGGCTTCCTGTGTGTCCACGGTCCCGCAATTCTATCCAGGTACATTAAACTCATTGCTGGATCCAAGGATCCAAACCCAGAGTGAGCAGGTTACTGATTGGATGATAGCAGGTGGGTTGTATAGCTGATTGACTGCCCGAGGTTCCGCCCCCCTATAGGTCACTGAAATGAAGCTGGGCTTGTGAGTGACAAGACTCGGTTTGTTGCTGGGAAGTTTCTGAGCAGCCTGGAACCTAATCGCCGCAGGTGATGCTGGGAAGAGGTTGGTGATGAGTCGTCTAGTTAAGCGCTTACCTGTGAATTAAGATGTTGTGATCCGTGTTTGGAATTCGGGAAGGAAGTTTATAATGGGAGTTGGAATTCCGGTCATGTTACCGGCTCAGTGTCTTTACCTGTCCATGATACTGTGACACATGTGACGGTAGTTTCTCATAATTGCTTGTATTCAGTATATTCAATTACCATTCACCATGTTAGCCTAGCGCAGGCTAGCAGCTGGCCTTGCTAGTGGTAGCTTGGTTAGCCCCACCAAGCCCTGTGACCTCCTCCACCAAGCTCAGGACCTTGACTATAGTACTGGGACTCGACTTTACCTGTTGTGGCTAGAGAAACAGAGGGGGAGGCTGAAAGAGCAACACTCCAGCAACAAGACAGGCCTTGAATGATACCTGGTTCCATTCTAGGACCAGCTCTTTGGGTGTAAATGGGTGTGTAGAACCAAATCTGGGTGAACAAAGTGGCTGCGTCCCAAATTGCAGACTTCTGTGCTACACAGTATGTGGAAGCTGTAGGGGAGAATGGCTAGTGTGTCCGAATACCCAGGATTCATCCAGCAGTATGTGAAAATTCCTTGGATGACCTGCTGAACCGGAAGCTATTCTGCCGCACACTGTCGTATCCCATGACTCAAGCGGAGCTGTGGATGTGTTCGAAGCCTGGGAAGGAAAATGGTGGAAAATGGCAGGTACTAAATCAGTCACTTATGTACCACAATCTCTACACCGTCTACGGGACTGTTCTTCGTTACTGGCCCTTTAAGACATATGTAAATGAGCTCTGTTATAACTGGCTGCCAGTGTCTCTCATTTAATAAGCAGTGTGAGTTAAAACACTCGTTATGACTAGCGTGAGTGGGCGGAGCTGACCTGGCGTAGGCCGAGAAGGGAAATACATGTAAACGCATTGGGTTTTTGTGACATCACAAACGCCGGCGGATTCAGCCCAGGCTATATGGGCCAGCGGTTTGACCCCGCATCTTACTCCTGGGCCCATTCGTACTGAAGGTGAAAGGAGTCTTTCAGCTTGGGCTGCTATTGGAATGAGGCACAGCCAATCAGAGCAGAGCTCATTTGCATACCGATCAGTCTTAAAGGCACAGTTACAGAAGTAGCATGCTTTGTTCTAAGGGAGTTCAAGTGGATTATGAAAGTCGTTGTGCTCATAAGCGGAGAAACCGTGGAGCCTTTAAAGTGGGAAAGGAAGGGCCCTGCGTTAATCCGCCTGGCGCTTTGTGACACGCTCGGTAACTGCCATTTGTAGAACATGTGGATGCAGGAGTCCAACCCGGGCCGAGCACACGGCGCAGTCCGTGTAATGCTAACCGCTGGCCCTCTGCAGTCGTTACAGCGGGAACAGCGCGTAACACACGGCCATGTTTAGCTATCCCATGGTAACCGTATCCTCCCCAAAAATCTCCTGCCCGTTTTTAATTGCGCTCCGGCTTCTCTTGCCCTTTTCCCATCGCCGCTCCGTTCCTGCGTGATGTCACTTCCAATCCTGCTAGTGCGGCCTGATCACAGCGGCGCTTGAGCTGCACAAATTCACCCATGTATTCCCTGCAATAATAAAAGCAATGACCACAGGCCGTATATTAGCCTAGCGAGGTATGAGGCGGGCCGCGAGGGCCGTGTGCGTCTGCGAGGCTGGGGAAATCTAAACTGCGCTCGAGTTCGGGACAAAGCCACAGAAACCGCAGCGCCGCTGAGGTCAATCGAGCCCATTACAATAACAACAGAGCTTTAATAGCCAATAAAGACGAGGAAGGAGACGCTGCCTGTCCTACCGGCATCTCCGCCGCGACCCCGCGGGCCGTCATACGACACGGGGGCTTTGTTAGCTCATATGTTATTGTAGGTGATTAGATAAATGGGAGGTGATGTATGGCGTCAGGTGAATGCGGTAATTGACAGGAGAACGTGGGATCCGACAGGGAACGTCGTTTGAAAGACCTTTAGGTGGACACGTCCTGTCGCGTTTGTACTGGAGGATGAAATGCACCCTCTGTGTTCAGTCCTCGGACCTTTTCAGGCATTCGTTCATACGGCCTTTGAAGGGGAATTCCATACGTTACGCCAAAATTCCCATATAATTAAACAGGTCCTATGGAAACAGGGCCGTTCCGAGGGGTCGGGAGTGGAACACTGTGTCCTGGAGTCAGAACTGTTCACAGTGGGGGTGAATGGAACCCAACGTCCCCCTCTAAACAGAACTGTACATATGCTCATATATACATAACCCCGGATATACCTATATATATATAAACCCTATATAGAACACTATACGGTTCTTCTGTTATTACACACGTTAAAAACAGATGGTTCTTTAATTATTCTTTAACAAACGGATCCGTTCAGAACCGTGAGTTCTATATAGTAGTAGTATTTCATGGTGACGTTTTTTTTTTTTAATGATGGATGAAGAATGTGGAGTATAGGGTTCCACACAGCACCAACAATGTTCTGCTATTGTTACAATCACATGGTTCTATATGGAGTGACATCATTACAATAGCGGAACCCTTTTTGGTGCTACATGGAACCCATATAGCATATTCTATATTCCATCTATGTATTCCATTACAAGATGGTTCTCGGTATGGAGCTGTAGAGGTTCCTGATGGAGTCCTGTGATAATCCATCCCATGCAGCTTGAACACCCTCACACAGTTCCTGCAGATGGTGCGGTATGGGTGGAGGTGGAGGGACACCAGGTCTTCTGGACGTGTGACAGCACACCGCTCATCTCGGTGCTGACCACGATGCCTCCACACACGGATTCGTTGGGCGTCTCCACCAAGACTAAAGCGGGACTCGTCACTGAAGATGACCCGCTGCCATTCTGAGCCACTCCATGACAGTCTGGTACGACACCAAGAGATGGTTCTTTAATTATCCTTTGATGTATGGCTCCACAGTACCGCTTTAGTCTTGTTGGAGACGCCCAACGAATCCGTGTGTGGAGGCACCGTGGTCAGCACCGAGATGAACGGTTTGTTGTCACACGTCCAGAAGGTCTGGTGTCCCTCCACCTCCACCCCTACCGCACCATCTGCAGGGACTGAGTGAGGATGTTCAAGCTGCATGGGAATGAATTATCACAGGACTCCATCAGGAACCTCTACAGCTCCATACCGAGACGTCTGGCGTGTTGGGTTAGCGAACACGGCGGCCCGACGCCATACTGAGAGACAGACTTCTGTATGTGTGGGTTCAGCTGGTCTGCTGACGATGAGTGCATATATGTATATATATATATTCTTTGCAGATGAGCTCAGACGAGGTTTTTGGTGCATGTACTTGAAGACCTGCTGCTCGGTACGTGAGAAACATATGGCCCTCTTTAACCCTGCCATGTCTGCAGACCATTATGCATAACAATGCAGCCAAAAAAATGAGAGCTCTTAGGAGATCAATTGGAGTAAACAAGCTTAGTCCGCCCCCGCGTACACCTCCGAAACGACAAACACGCATGAGTCACCGAGGCTCAGTAGCGAAATTTATGGCCCTCCGGGCCCCGGCCCTAATTCCGTCCTATCGGGTTTCGTATTCTTGTCCCGGGTCCAGCGCATTAGAGCATCGATCGGGTATGAGGAGAGTCATGGGCTATTTTAATTTGATTACATTTGTGTCCCGTCCAGCAAAGACTTCTTTCAGCTGATATGATTTCTATGAGACTTTAAATAATGCAGTTATTTTGTCAGCCGTGGTTTGGCCCCGTCCTCGGGCCCCGCTCTCTCTGCACAATGTCATCTGCGGTTTGGGCGTATCGAATGTCACATAATCAGCCCCGAGGAAGGCACTCGAACGTGTTTTGTCCGTGTAAATAATTTGATAGACGTCGACGCGGCACGGGAACGCGCAAACGCGGGCCCGTAAAGCCCGGCCTTCGCGGCGGCGGAGTGAGCGGTTCGGAGGATGATGCTAACTTAGCGCTAAGTCGCTCCGTGTGTAAACGTAAAAGCAGCTACGTGCTAATCCTCCGGGTGCGTTTAGCTTCAGAACTCCTCAGCCTGATGTTCTTCATGCCACCCTCGTTGGTATGGAGCCTGGGGAAGGAGGCGCATGGCGGTGGTCTCAGTTTTGCAGGCAGCGGTTCTAACTGGCGTTCTGTTTGCATGCTGGGTTCCTGAGGAGAGACCAAACAAACAGCTCATCTGTGCGACAGTGAGATGTCCCCAAACTGGGATGACAGAAAACCATCCAGCGAGAGAGTTTCCATCCAGCTGTCACAGCAAATCTAAGCAAATGAAGCCCAAACCGGTATTCCGGAGCTTGACAATGGAGCAGCGATGGAAAATTCCACCGCCGCCGGTTGTTATGCATGTTCTCCCAGTATTTACTCTGGTGAGGTCTTCTCTTGACTTCGACTCAGACTCTGCTCAGACCTCCTGGAGTGTGTTCCAAGGAGCTTTTCCTTCTCCAGGGACAGAAGTCACCGCCGTCCCCCACAGAATGAGTCGTATGATATACACACTTAATGACAAAGTAACAGCCGCACCCAGAAGGAGGTGTGGGAGTGCGGTTCTGTTGGGAAGGAAGATAAAGGTGACCAGGATCAATAACTGATGATAAATTTAGACTGATATGATCAATATTTATTGAGCTACACATACAGAAGTCTGTCTCTCAGTATGGTGTCGGGCCGCCGTGTTCGCTAACCCAACACGCCAGACGTCTCGGTATGGAGCTGTAGAGGTTCCTGATGGAGTCCTGTGATAATCCATCCCATGCAGCTTGAACATCCTCACACAGTTCCTGCAGATGGTGCGGTAGGGGTGGAGGGACACCAGGCCTTCTGGACGTGTGACATCAAACCGTCCATCTTGGTGCTGACCACGGTGCCTCCACACACGGATTCGTTGGGCGTCTCCACCAAGACTAAAGTGGGACTCGTCACTGAAGATGACCCGCTGCCATTCTGAGTCACTCCATGACAGTCTGGTACGACACCACTGCAGTCTTTGGTGACGGTGACGTGGTGTTAAGGACAGGCGTGGTAACGGTCTGTGTGCATGTAGTCCTGCGTGGTGCAGCCGTCTGCCGATGGTGCTGCACTGACAGGTGCAGTTCCGTATAGCACCAAAAAGGGTTCTACTGTTGTTACAAGTTCAAGCTTGTGACAATACAGGTGCTGCATAGAACCATTTTAAAAATGCTATATATGAAACCATAAACATGTTCTACATCCGTCTGAAGAACCTTTTTACCAAGCGAAGAACCCTTTAAGTATGCACATGTCATGGTTCTATATAGCACCACTATAGTACCCTCTAAAGAACCATCTTTTTAAAGATATTATATAATATTATATAATAAAGTTCTACTTAGAACTTTTCTAAAACATTTTATATGGAACCATATACCACACAATCTCTGTTATGCATAGAACCCTTTAAGCATGGGAATGTTGAGTGTTTATGGTTCTATACAGAACCATAGGGTTTACCAAAGAACCATATTTGTATGGAATATTCTCTGTACTGCACACATACTTAAAAAGACGGTTCTTCATTTGTTCCTTAAGAAAATGGTTCTCTATAGCACCCATCTTCCTCTACCCATAGCTCTTCTGTTGTTACAAGCTTGAGAGTAAAATAGCAGAACCTTTTTGGTGCTGCATAGAACCATTTCCAAAAAAACACTATGTAGAACCATATATGACACATACTGCATCAATTTGAAGAACCATTTCACCATGCAAGAACCATTTACGAATGACAATGGGTCTTTTGATGTTTATGGTTCTATAAAGAACCATTGTATGAACTAAAGAACCGTATTTGTAAGAGTGTAGTATTCTCTCTACTGCATACACACTTACAAAAGATGGTTCTCCAGTTAGAAGTGCTGTGCGGAACCTTATGCCACATGGTTCTATACAGAGCTCATGGTTCTTCTGTTGTTACTCACTTTAAAAAGATGGTTTTTCATTCATTATTTCATAAATGGTTCCATCTAGAACCATGAGTTCTATGTAGGATTATTTAGCCGTGATATGGTTCTGTAGAACTGATGGGGAATGTGTCATGAGGACCATAAGTTCTAGATAGAGCTATTTTAGATTGATAGAGGATGTGTTGTAAATGGTTCCGTAGGATATTAAAGAACCTTTGCAGAACCGTCTTTATTAAGTGTGTACAGTTGGCCAGCAGCTGAACGGTTCCTGGTTAGACCATTGAGAAGGTGCTACAGGAAGGCCGCTGCCTGCCTTGTGTTCAGGGGCTGGGGAGCAAGGCACTTAACCCCTACCTGCCCCAGGGGCAGCACAGCCCCCCTCACTCCCCCACCGCCTCCCTCAGGCAGGCTGACAGATCACCCTCTGACGTTTTGAGGGGCGTGGTGGGGGGACTCCTCCCACTCCGAGCAGAGGTATGTGCACCCAGGGCACGCTGTGGGAGGGGTTGAACTCTGGTTGGCTGGGCAGCGTTTATAAAAACCCGAACACATTTATACTTATTAATTTGGCGCTCGCTTTTATCCAGAACAACCTACAGAACCCGGAGCCCATCTGATAACGAGCGCCTCGAGAAACTGCAAACACGCGCGATCTGAGCGATAAGAGCCGCTCGCGTTATCGGAGCTAGATACAATCTTCAAATGTTAAGCACTGAAAGTGCAGGTGGGTTTTTTTAAGGTTTATTTAAATAAAGAAATCATAAATATAGAGGCCTGTAGAACAGCCAGAACCCGTTCTCCAGTAGAGCCTGGTGGACCGCGAACAAGTACATGTACTACCAATCAGAATCAGACAGGAGATCAATAAATCAACCCTTACTTAAACTCGGGGTTCCCGAGGGTGACCCTCAGCGTCAATGTAGCCGTTTATACATATGACCATAAAATTAATCCTACAGAATTAAAACCTGGGACAGAGGAAAGATCAATCAGGGCCGCCAATCAAAACTATTAACGAGACCACATCAATAATGATTAGTACTAAAAGGAAAATAACTAGGGAGAGTAAGAAATAGATAATAATAATAATAATTAATAATAATAATAATAATAATAATGGAAAACAATAAATAAATAATAAAGTAATAGAAAGTGAATAATAACAATACACAGTAAGCATCTATAATAGATTATAAAAAGTAAACCCCTCCTACACTGCCAGTCAGTCACAGTAAACTCCTCCTACACTGTCATTCTGTAATAGTAAACTCCTCCTACACTGTCAGTCACAGTAAACTCCTCCTTCACCATCATTTAGTCACAGTAAACTCCTCCTACACTGTCAGTCACAGGAAACTCCTCCCACACTGTTATCGAGTAACAGTCAACTCCTCCCACACTGTCAGTCAGTCACAGTCAACTCCTCTCACACTGTCAGTCAGTCACAGTCAACTCCTCCCACACTGTCATTCAGTCACAGTCAACTCCTCCCACACTGTCATTCAGTAACAGTCAACTCCTCCCACACTGTCATTCAGTAACAGTCAACTCCTCCTACACTGTCATTCAGTAACAGTCAACTCCTCCTACACTGTCAGTCAGTCACAGTCAACTCCTCCCACACTGTCATTCAGTAACAGTCAACTCCTCCCACACTGTCATTCAGTAACAGTAAACTCCTCCCACACTGTCATTCAGTAACAGTCAACTCCTCACACACTGCCAGTCAGTCACAGTAAACTCCTCCTACACTGTCAGTCAATCACAGTAAACTCCTCCTATACTGTCAGTCAATTATAGTAAACTTTTCCTACACTGTCAGTCAATCACAGTAAACTCCTCCTACACTGTCATTCAGTAATAGTCAACTCCTCCCACACTGTCATTCAGTAACAGTCAACTCCTCACACACTGCCAGTCAGTCACAGTAAACTCCTCCTACACTGTCAGTCAATCACAGTAAACTCCTCCTACACTGTCAGTCAATCACAGTAAACTCCTCCTACACTGCCAGTCAGTCACAGTAAACTCCTCCTATACTGTCAGTCAATTATAGTAAACTTTTCCTACACTGTCAGTCAATCACAGTCAACTCCTCCTATACTGTCAGTCAATTATAGTAAACTTTTCCTACACTGTCATTCAGCAACAGTCAACTCCTCCTACACTGTCAGTCAATCACAGTAAACTCCTCCTACACTGTCAGTCAATCACAGTAAACTCCTCCTATACTGTCAGTCAATTATAGTAAACTTTTCCTACACTGTCAGTCAATCACAGTAAACTCCTCCTACACTGTCAGTCTCACTAAACTTCTCCTGCTCTGTCAGTCACTCACAGTGAACCCCTCCTACTTTGTCAGTCAATCACAGTAAACTCCTCCTACACTGTCAGTAAAATATTGAGTCACTGTAGTGCTGCAGGAATGGAGGAGCGGATGAAGACGTAGTGGTGCTGCCCCGGCGACGTATCCTAACCTCTTAAGGGTTATCCTAACCAGCTGAAGGAGCTGCTCCCGGTTAGATCATTACAGGCCAGGTAAACACGAGGATGGCTGAAGCTCCCGGTGAGCTACCGCTGCCTTTTCCATTTCCTACATTACCCGTGTGTTAAATTCCTTCCCCTGAGCTCCACGGAGAAGACAGTGTGGTTTTACCGATCTAAACCAGCCACAGTTCAGTCCTACATCCCCAACCATCCTTTACAGAGACCACAGTGCGTGAGGCTCACGCTGTGTCCGTTCTGTGGACTGAACTCTCCTTATCACAGTGTACAGTGCAGCACAGATTTCCATGATACTGGCCCTTTAAGAAAGCCTCCTCCTCAGATTTTTTTAGTGGCCCATTCAGTCAGAGGGCCAACGTGTTCCACACTTCGCCTTCACCTTGAACTGATCTGCTCAACACTTCAGCAGGTCAGGTATCAAATACCCGAGGAGAAAGCAATCCCTGCCATAGCGGGGCGGGGCAGGATCCGGACGGGGAGAGCGAGCCCGGTTACCCTCCAACAGTTCCCCTGAATCGGCTCACGGAGTAAGAGGTCAAGAGCCAGCAGAAAGTTAGAAGCTTAAAATAAGTAGCTGTGTTTGTTTGGGTTCTGTGGCCTCTGCACATGACCTTTGACCCCCGAGGAAAGGTGCGGTAATACGGCACCCTGTTCTCCCTGAACAGACAAAACAAGCCACAACGGCAAGTCTGCGACCCCGCGGTGACTCGGTGCACGTAATAAAGTCTTTGCACCCCTGAACCCTTCAGACGATACTGAACGAATCAAACCACTCTTATTTGGCTGCACTTTAACCCTTAAATGAAGAACCGGTGTGGCTAGAACCTGGGACTTCTTATTCGCCCAGACGCCTGAAGAACAAAGCACCCAAATACGGCAAAAAGGATCCGCTGGGTTGCGTACACGCTCGTATGCCGCGGCTTGGGCGCCCCAGTCCGTGTTCTTATTGGCTTTCTATATGAATGTCACATTTCTGCACATGTCTAATGCACAGTTACTGATTATTTACCGAGTTTAAGAAAAATCAAACATACTGAACGCCACAGCGTAGTTGATTATGTTTTCCCAGTATGTTCAACTCGGCAACTTCATAGACATCATGCACCAAAAGTCCCCTGAGAAATGCCAGATGTTCTCTATTGAGGCGGCATACGACTGCATACGACTATAGAGGGGACTTACACCGCGCTTAGCGTTCTGTTGGAGTCAAAACTCGCCAAGAGCTCAGACGCAGCCGGAACAAGGCCCGGTGCTGATACCTAGAGAGAACAGCACACAGACGTATATAAGCATAAGTGCACTACCTGGCAACCCCAGCCCAGCGCTCATACCTAGAGAGAAGACAGGTTATGGTCGGGATCAGTGCCAAAACACGGTATTTCAGTATATACACCTGCTAGTGCTCACTCACTTAACTGCTTTACTAAGAGACGGGTCTTCAGTCTGCGTTTGGAGACCGCGAGAGACTCGTGTTCGGACAGCCAGTGGGAGTTCATTCCACCATGGGAGCCAGGACAGGGAAGGCAGGGATGGCGGGTCGAGTCGAGCTGTGCTTGCAGGGCTCGAGGTACAGACCCAATCAGATCAATCACTTAGGTGCGTTGTCCCTTACAGACTTAAATACAAACATATACATTAGACAGTAAATATATACAATACTAAGCACAAAATGTTGGTATATACTCATTTACAGTTTTATATAACAGTAATATAAAGTTATGAATACAATAAAATAAATACATACGTAAATACAGACGTACACATTTCCATATAGCAGTATGATAAGGCTGAGGTAGATGAGAGATGCAGGGTATATACAGGGCAAGAATATTGATATATATATATATATACCTGTATATACACTACAGATATACACTATGGATGGAAGATAACAGTAGGTCAGTCTATATGTGCAGTATGAATATGCTAATGTAAAGTGCAGAGTGATGATTCTCCATGGAGACCATCGTTTAGATGGTCTTGGTGAGATGTGCTGAACCAGGTCCGTATACCGATGGTACAGAGCACAGATTGATTCTTAACCATTGCCATATATTTGGGAGGGCCCGGTCCGGTCTTGGCTTTGTAGGCCTCAGAGTTTTAAATCTGAGTCGGGCGGCTGCAGGAAGCCAGTGAAGGGAGCAGCAGTGGAGTCACCTGGGTGAACTTGGGAAGACTGAAGATGAGTCGAGCTGCTGCGTTCTGGACCAGCTGCCGGGCCTGATGACCCGTAGAGGACAGTGGACGTTTACTCAGAGGGGGACAAACATTACTCCAGTACAGGTAAAGGTACATTAAAGGACTCAGCGCATGTTTTCTTGTGCGATGATTGAACCTGTCAGATACGGAGTTCATCCTCAGACTTCCTCCCCTTCCTGCAGGAGCATCTCCGGTGGTGGAAAGCAGCGTCAGTGATCTGCTGCGTCTGCCTGATGCTGAAGGTGGTGTCTTGTTGAGAGCGTGTGGCGGCTGTGGTGGGAGCGGCAGTGGTCGCTCACTAAGAGCTTCAGCCTGGTTGTGTTTCCTGCTCCTGTCATTATCTCCCTGGCCTTACATGATCTAACCTGGAGCAGCTCCTTCAACACGGCTGACAAGAGGTTAGTACACGCCGTCGGGGCAGCAGAGCTACTTCTACACCTTCTCACTCCTACAGTGACTCACTATCACCACCTCAGGTACAGAGTGGTATTACGAGACAGGATGAGCCGGGGCTAGCTGGTTAGCATGCTAACTCAGTAAGTGTAGTGTGCTGTAAGTAGTGTGTTGGTGTACAGTAACTCAGTAAGTGTAATGTGTTAGTGTGCTGTAAGTAGTGTGTTGGTGTACGGTAACTCAGTAAGTGTAATGTGCTAGTGTACTGTAAGTAGTGTGTCGGTGTACGGTAACTCAGTAAGTGTAATGTGTTAGTGTGCTGTAAGTAGTGTGTTGGTGTACGGTAACTCAGTAAGTGTAATGTGTTAGTGTGCTGTAAGTAGCGTGTCGGTGTACGGTAACTCAGTAAGTGTAATGTGTTAGTGTGCTGTAAGTAGTGTGTTGGTGTACAGTAACTTAGTAAGTGTAATGTGTTAGTGTACTGTAAGTAGCGTGTTGGTGTACAGTAACTCAGTAAGTGTAATGTGTTAGTGTGCTGTAAGTAGCGTGTTAGTGTACGGTAACTCAGTAAGTGTAATGTGTTAGTGTGCTGTAAGTAGTGTGTCGGTGTACGGTAACTCAGTAAGTGTAATGTGTTAGTGTGCTGTAAGTAGTGTGTTGGTGTACGATAACTCAGTAAGTGTAATGCGTTAGTGTGCTGTAAGTAGTGTGTTGGTGTACGATAACTCAGTAAGTGTAATGCGTTAGTGTGCTGTAAGTAGTGTGTTGGTGTACAGTAACTCAGTAAGTGTAATGTGTTAGTGTACTGTAAGTAGCGTGTTGGTGTACGGTAACTCAGTAAGTGTAATGTGTTAGTGGCAGGAGAGTTAGGACACTGATATTGGACACAGTAGTACCTGATCAGGTGTTAGAGTTTGTGTGATGGTAGTAGAGTGAGGAGCATGAAAGAGGACCGGGCTGAAAGTGAAGGATTCCGAGGCTAAAAGGCTAAACAAATGTCTCCTCACTCAGAGGGCTTAATCCTATCTCTCTTTCCCAGTCTGTCTCAATGTTCCCGGTCTCGGCTGACCATTTAAAGGCTAGGAAAAACATCACTCTGAGTATCTGACCTCTTAGGAAACACCCTCTGGTCATCATAAAATAAAAAAAACAAAAAAACAGCCTCGCTTGGCCAGCGCCTCCTCTGCTGTGGTCCAGCCGAGAAAGGGAGAGACGCATTCACTCTCCTGACCTCTCCATGGCCAGTGATAAATGCTTTTATCACGGCTGAGCAGAAATGTCAGAGCAGGTCCGGCCGGCCAGCCACTCGGGGAAAGGCTACTCGCCAACTCCTGAACACGGCTCGGCGCAAAACATTTCAATAAAGCCGTAAAACAACAGTTTTATCAGATCTCTGGTGAGCTGCGGCCGAGAACCGTCTTTCTTCTCAAGAAGCACCAGCTTGACAAAGCAAAGAACCCGTTACTCTTAGGTTCCTGTGTCAACGACGCGTGGTACTCCAGAATTCAGACTCCGCCTACGTACACGCTCCTTCATGAGTACAGGGTGTTATACACTCTACCTAATGAGAAACTGTAGATCAGACTCAGTCTATACCACAGTACCTACATTTAGAGTTATACACTCCACCTAATGAGAAACTGTAGACTCAGTCTATACCACAGTACCTACATTTAGAGCTTCGAGTTATACACTCGCCCTAATGAGAAGCTGTAGACTCAGTCTATACCACAGTACCTACATTTAGAGCTTCGAGTTATACACTCGCCCTAATGAGAAGCTGTAGACTCAGTCTATACCACAGTACCTACATTTAGAGCTTAGAGTTATACACTCGCCCTAATGAGAAACTGTAGAAAAGACTCAGTCTATGCCACAATACCTACATTTAGAGTTTAGAGTTATACACTCGCCCTAATGAGAAACTGTAGAACA
The DNA here is from genome assembly GCA_024036415.1 of Prochilodus magdalenae. NCBI lineage: Eukaryota > Metazoa > Chordata > Actinopteri > Characiformes > Prochilodontidae > Prochilodus > Prochilodus magdalenae. Next base: position 3,346 of record JAMWET010007364.1, on the reverse strand, counting down.
GACTCAGTCTATACCACAGTACCTACATTTAGAGCTTCGAGTTATACACTCCACCTAATGAGAAACTGTAGACTCAGTCTATACCACAGTACCTACATTTAGAGCTTAGAGTTATACACTCCACCTAATGAGAAACTGTAGACTCAGTCTATACCACAGTACCTACATTTAGAGCTTAGAGTTATACACTCCACCTAATGAGAAACTGTAGACTCAGTCTATGCCACAGTACCTACATTTAGAGCTTAGAGTTATACACTCGACCTAACGAGAAACTGTAGAACAGACTCAGTTTATACCACAGTACCTACATTTAGAGCTTACAGTTGTACACTCCACCTAATGAGAAACTGTAGACTCAGTCTATACCACAGTACCTACATTTAGAGCTTAGAGTTATACACTCCACCTAATGAGAAACTGTAGACTCAGTCTATGCCACAGTACCTACATTTAGAGCTTAGAGTTATACACTCGACCTAACGAGAAACTGTAGAACAGACTCAGTCTATACCACAGTACCTACATTTAGAGCTTAGAGTTATACACTCCACCTAATGAGAAACTGTAGAACAGACTCAGTCTATACCACAGTACCTACATTTAGAGCTTAGAGTTATACACTCCACCTAATGAGGAACTGTAGAACAGACTCAGTCTATACCACAGTACCTACATTTAGAGCTTAGAGTTATACACTCCACCTAATGAGAAACTGTAGAACAGACTCAGTCTATAACCACAGTACCTACATTTAGAGCTTAGAGTTATACACTCCCCACCTAAATGAGGAACTGTAGAACAGAATCAGTCTATACCACAGTACATAAATTTAGATCTTAGATTTATACACTCCACCTAATGAGAAACTGTAGAACAGACTCAGTCTATACCACAGTACCTACATTTAGAGCTTAGAGTTATACACTCCACCTAATGAGAAACTGTAGAACAGACTCAGTTTATACCACAGTACCTACATTTAGAGCTTACAGTTGTACACTCCACCTAATGAGAAACTGTAGACTCAGTCTATACCACAGTACCTACATTTAGAGTTTAGAGTTATACACTCGCCCTAATGAGAAACTGAAGAACAGACTCAGTCTATACCACAATACCTACATTTAGAGCTTAGAGTTATACACTCCACCTAATGAGAAACTGTAGAACAGACTCAGTCTATACCACAGTACCTACATTTAGAGCTTAGAGTTATACACTCCACCTAATGAGAAGCTGTAGAACAGACACAGTCTATACCACAGTACCTACATTTAGAGCTTAGAGTTATACACTCGCCCTAATGAGAAACTGTAGAACAGACTCAGTCTATACCACAATACCTACATTTAGAGCTTAGAGTTATACACTCCACCTAATGAGGAACTGTAGAACAGACTCAGTCTATACCACAGTACCTACATTTAGAGCTTAGAGTTATACACTCGACCTAATGAGAAACTGTAGAACAGACTCAGTCTATACCACAGTACCTACATTTAGAGCTTAGAGTTATACACTCACCTAATGAGAAACTGTAGAACAGACTCAGTCTATACCACAGTACCTACATTTAGAGCTTTTACAGAGTTATACACTCCACCTAATGAGAAACTGTAGAACAGACATCAGTCTATACCACAGTACCTACATTAGAGTTTTAGAGTTTTACACTCCACCTAATGAGAAAACTGTAGAAACAGACTCAGTTTATACCACAGTACCTACATTTAGAGCTTAGAGTTTATACACTCCACCTAATGAGAAACTGTAGAACAGACTCAGTCTATACCACCACAGTACCTAGTCTACATTTAGAGCTTAGAGTTTACACTCCCACCTAATGAGAAAACTGTATAACAGACTCAGTCTATACCACAGTACCTACATTTTAGAGCTTAGAGTTATACACTCGACCTAATGAGAAACTGTAGAACAGACTTCAGTCTATACCACAGTACCTACATTTAGAGCTTAGAGTTATACACTCGACCTAATGAGAAACTGTAGAACAGACTCAGTCCTATACCACAGTACCTACATTTAGAGCTTAGAGTTATACACTCCACCTATGAGAAACTGTAGAAAGACTCAGTCTATACCACAGTACCTACATTTAGAGCTTAGAGTTATACACTCCACCTAATGAGAAACTGTAGACAGACTCAGTCTATACCACAGTACCTACATTTTAGAGCTTAGAGTTTATACACACTCCACCTAATGAGAAACTGTAGAAACAGACTCAGTCTATACCACAGTACCTACATTTAGAGCTTAGAGTTATACACTCGACCTAATGAGAAACTGTTAGAACAGACTCAGTCTATACCACAGTACCTACATTTAGAGCTTACAGAGTTATACACTCCAAACTAATGAGAAACTGTAGAAACAGACTCAGTCTATACCACAGTACCTACATAGAGCTTAGCTGTATTAACACTCCACCTAATGAGAAAACTGTAGAACAGACTCAGTCTATACCACAGTACCTACATTTAGAGCTTAGAGTTATACAAACTTCCGACCTAATGAGAAAACTGTAGAAACAGACTCAGTCTATACCACAATACCTACATTTAGAGCTTAGAGTTATACACTCCACCTAATGAAAAACTGTAAGAAACAGAACTCAGTGTCTTACCACAGTACCTACATTTTAGAGCTTAGGGAGTTAATACACTTCACCTAATGAGGAACTGTAGAACAGAACCCAGTCTATAACACAGTACCTACAGTTCGAGTGGGTTAGGAGTTATGACACTCGACCTAATGAGAAAACTGTAGACAACCAGACTCAGTCTATACCACAAAACCTACATTTTAGAGCTTAGAGTTATACACTCAACGTAATCGAGAAACTGTAGAACAGACTCAGGTCTATACCACAGTTACTACATTTAGGGATTAGAGTTATACACTCGCACTAAATGAGAACACTGTAGAACAGACTCAGTCTATACCCACAGTACCTACATGTTAGAGGCTTAGAGTTATACACTCCGCCTAATGAAGACTGTGAACAGACTTCAGGCTATACCACAGATACCTTCATTTAGAGCTTAGAGTTTACACTCCACCTAATGAGAACTGTAGACATACTCAGTCTATACACATAACCTACATTTAGAGCTTACAGTGTACACCCAACTAATTGAGAAGAAGCTGTAGACTCAGTCTCTACCACTAGTACCTACATTTGAGTTAGAGTTATACATCGCCCTAATGAGAAACTGAAGAACAGACTCAGTCGATACCACAATTACCTAACATTTAGAGCTTAGAGTTATACACTCCACCTAATGAGAAACTGTAGAACAGACTCAGCTATACCACAGTA
>JAMWET010007363.1:0-57103 GCA_024036415.1 Prochilodus magdalenae | reverse complement strand
TGGAGGCTGAAGTGGCTGTAGAGGGTGTCTGAGGCTGGTTGGAGGCTGAAGTGGTTGTAGAAGAGGTTTGAGGTAAGATAAAGTCTTCACTGTCTGTATGGTGGAGGCTGTAGTAGCTGTAGGGGGTGTCTGAGGCAGGTTGGAGTCTGCAGTGGGTGAAGAGGATGCCTGAGGATTCAGAGAGTGAAGATGTGTGAGGAAGGGTGGAAGGTGAAGTGTCTATTGAGTTTTGAGGCGGAGTCATGGCTGCAATGGCTGTTGAGGAGGTTGGAGGTAAGATGACGTCTCCAGTGCAAAGACTGTGGAGGAGTGTTTCTCCACCTTGGTCCTGGAGGCACTCTGCCCTCTACATTTTAGTGGATGTCTTGCTTTAACCTCCTGCAACTCTGATAGGGCTTTATGATGGGTGGATAAAATGTACTGGGACTAGAGAGAGCACTAAAATGGAGGACAGGTGCCTGCAGGACCAGGTTTTAGAGACACTGCTGTAGAAGTCTGAGGCTGGCTGGAGACTGTGGTGACTGCAGAGGAGTCATGTGGGGAAGTTAGTGAAGCCATTGCGAGGTCTGGGTGGTCAGTGACCTGGAAAGGTGCAAAGTCAGGCACCTGAAAAACATCAACCCATGTGTTTCTGGGTGATGCTTTTGTAGAGTTGTGGGCAGACCTGTCCTCACAAGCCATGGAATGTAAATGATCATGGTCTTGTCAGGATACATCCTCATCCAGGCATTCCCAGCTAAGTTCACCACCTGTTAAATGGACCACAGACACATCAATCTAGTGGTTAGAAGCAATGTGGAGGTAGAGAGAGTAACACTCTCATTTTCCTTTCAGTGATCGACTGCTTTCACAGAAATGTGTGAGCTGAGGTTATGAAACAAGACTATCACCTTCTTTCGACCAACCTTAGAAAGCTTGGCCAAATGGTCTCAGAATAAGAGAATATCATTTTCTCACATCCAGCCTGAACCATTACCATTCCCAGCCCTATCAGATATCTCTTGATAACACCCCCAGGATTCTGGAAGTTTCTCTCCACATGTGTCTAATTAAGGCTTGTACCTCACACCAAGTTAGTTGACTGTGAACTTCTCATGAACAAGTTGGAATGTCTTTTCATGAAACCTTACAAAGAGTTAGGACCTACCATGTTACCATCCCATGTTTGGGGTGTCTGATGTTGTACCCCTCTTCCCTACCTAAAATCAGTGTTTAGGCTGTAAACTCAGCAGACTGCTTCCCAGAGGGAGTGGTCATACATGAAAGTGATCACATGATATTTAAGTAAACTCTTACTGGTGAAATTGATGCTGTCCAATCCCTTTGTTGCAACCATCCCACATCTCCGCTACTGATAGAAATGTGTGGTATGCCTTTCCAGTGCCAGACAATTAGACAAAGAAAAGACTGGACCCTTCTGTGGGTTGAGGGAAATGCTGTCCCAATGCTGCCACGTTACAAGAATTCCAGGACAGTGCTTTTCAATCATGTCCCCTAGACCCACTAGATTTCGCTCTCTTAAATCCCAACAAAACCACCGAAACCCAAAGTACATGACACATGTACCAGGAGCAAAGATCGAACTCACATATCAAGTCTCATCCAGTTACTGATCACTCTATCACTGAAATGTAGCTGGTGCCCCGTGGATTCCAAAAGGCATCACTATGAACTGGTACATCCAGTATGACCGTATAAAAGTCATCACTGTCCCCTACATCACCCTTTACTCTGATTGTATCCAGTCCATTCTTCTTAAACAAGACCTTCTTTATCTAGAACACTGTGTGGTAAATGGGGAACTGAGACTGTAAATATTACTGTAGTCCGACTCTAACAAACCTTACTCTACTGAGGCAGAGTTTCATAACTCCCTGAGGAGTTAAAGGAGGTCTGATACATTATGACTACCACACCCACAGTTATAAATAGCACTAAAGTAAGAAGTGAAAGCAGCCCCCCTCCCCACAGCCCACCCAGCTGAGCACTGAGAAGCAGCATTAAGCAGTAAAAAGTCAGAGAGAGAGAGACAGAGAGAAAGAGAGAGAGCAGTGGGGTGAAACTCAGATCTGCATGAACAGGCCTGAGTGGTCCTCTTTCTCCCAGAATAGAGCAGCACTGTCACCAGATGTTCAGCTTCATTCAGACACACTCCCTCAAGAACCGCACACAGCACTGCACTGACCCTACAGCTGAACTCCCTCTCTACCAACACTGACCACCACCATTCATTACAATAACACAACTCACAATGTCCAAAATCAAGCTTTATTTCAGCACAGCAAAAGCAGAGATACAGCAACAGGACACTGAACACAGTACACACACTAACACCAGCACTGTGTAGAGTTTAAACTCTATTGTAGACGCATGTGAAAGCAGCTCTATGTTCAGTTCTATCTTGGAGCTGCTAGCCCTCACACTGGCTCTTTAGGAACGGGATCTGCTGATCCTGGTTGTTATGGGAGACCTTACAGACGACCTCCTCCCCCTGGTCCCAGCGTGCTTTGCTGAGGGTCAGGGTGCTGCTGCGGCTGTAGCGGCCGTTCTTCTCTTCTTCACCGCTGGTCAGAACCCCCTCCTTCACCTCTGAGCCCCCCACTGTCCAGCTCACCTGTGCCCCCTGTGGAGAATAGCCAGATAGCAGGCAGAGCAGCGAGGCGGATCCCCCAGACAGCTGCAGAGAGGAGGGGGGGAGCACAGACATGGAGGGCTTCACCGTGGAACCGGCTGGAGAGGAAACACACACACACACACACACACACACACACAGCATTAACCACACACACAGCATTAACCACACACTCTGCACATTCAGCTCCATGTGATTGAGTTTATCTGTGTGGAGCTTTTTACAATAGACACTGTCACAAAGCAGCTCCACACACACGACACCACACCATGTAGACAGGGAGGGTGCGGGCATATAAGGCTTGATTGTGGGACCCCCAAGCTCCAGTACACTGAGATTAAAGTCCACTAACTAACAAAGACACTACAGTACTGATTGGGAGTCCACAGCGTAATCTAACAGGACACTGAGATTAAAGTCCACTAAGGAGAATCTAACTGAAGTTCAGCTCAGTAGAATGTAGAATGACAGATCAGGATTTTCTCTCTCTCTGACTCATTCTCCCAGATCATCTCTGTGTGGGTTCTGGATAGTGTTCTTAGACAGTAAGTGAGCTGTGTAATTATTCAGTCACACAGAACATTAAGTGATACAGGATCATCAAACTGCACCAGTAGAGTTATCTAGAACCGTATCTGTAGTGATCTAGAACTAATGGTTTAGTTTTAATGGACTTTATATTCACACTTTTCTGCGTCTGTAATAAAATCTGTTCTTTTCATACACAGTCTTTAACAGCGCGGTAAGTGTTTGGAGTTACTCAGGAACTCAAACTCAGTTCAGATGTGTCAGATACAGTTATTATCATTGTTCATTTGGGATTATGAGGTTCTCCACAGGAACTTTATTAATCTCTAGACTAATCTGAACAAATTCATTCCTTTTATACGTCTATCAGTGTAACTAATTATTAAAACAGTTCTAATAGTTAATAAAACTGTTAATGAAATTAATATTCAGACTATTGGAAGAAGAATCGTTACTTACAGTTCACAGTGAGTTTAGTTCCTCCACCGAACGTGTACCACAGTGATACAACCTGCTTCACTGGCTGTACAAAAACCTCCTGATACACTACAGTGACCACACACACACACACACTAACACACACACACACACACACACAGTTACCACACACACACACACACACTCACATTTCAGATGTATATTATTAGAATATTTCTATTTTCCTGATAAATATGAACATTTTCTACTAATTTTCTAATATTTATAATATATTGATCATCATATCAGTTATTAGAGGAGGAACTGTTCTTCATTTCCATAGAGAGGTTCCACTTTGCATTATCAGCCCATGCTTCAGTGCTCTGCTAGTGTTTATAGTCCTGTGAGTTTAACACTTCATGACTGAGAGCTGCTGCCCCACCAACTTCACCCACACCAACCATGACATTGGTCTCCATCTTCATCTGGACACTCACCCTCTGGACTCAAGGTAACTCACTCATTTAGCTTGTGGGACTCAATCTTAGAGCAGTCTGTCTGTTCTAGTTAAATGTAATAGTTAAATGTGTTTAATTATTTTTCAGGGTCCAGTGGTCAGGTGACAGTGACTCAGACCCCTACAGTAAAAAGCGTTTCTCCAGGAAACTCAGTTACAATCAGATGTAATTTCAATCCTGTTCAAAGCTGTTCACCTGATCACTGTATCTCCTGGTATCAGCAAAAACCTGTAGAAGCTCCTAAACTCCTGATCTACAAGGCTACCACCAGACAGTACAATATTCCAGATCGTTTCAGTGGCAGTGGATCTGGATCTGACTTCACTCTGACCATCAGTAATGTCCAGACTGAAGATGCAGGAGATTATTACTGTCAGAGTTTACATGTTATCAGTGGTCTTCTGTTCCCACAGTGTTAGAGGGTGGTACAAAAACCTCCCTCCCTCAGACTGCACAGAGACTGCACTGCTGCAGCTGGACTCTACTGCAGGTGCTGAGGGGGAGGATGATCCACACAATAACACACTCTGTGGAAATCAGGACTTTAGATGGAGTTTGTTCTTCTTTTCATTAGACTTTAAATGCTTTGTGATTGGAGGGCTTTATTTTCTGGTCTCCACAGGTCTGGAACTAGCTGTAGAGTTCAGCTAGAGTCTGATTGATTAGAAAGGTTAGTAGAAGGATCTGGACAGATGATCAAATGGATGTTTCTCTCAGTCCTGAGAAAGAGGGAGTCCCTGAAGACCTCCTTGGAGAAACTCAGACTGCTCAGTGTTTATTAGGAGATGATGTTCAGAGGTGAGTACACTGTAAACTAGAGTTTGTCTGTTCAAGCTGAAATCATCACTTCATGTGGGAACAAACAGTTGAACTGCTTATAACACCTCCAATAAATACTGTGTTTATTCAAAGTGTTTATTAGAGTAAAAGCAGTTCAGTTGTTTGTTCCCACATCAAGACCTACAGACTCCTCCAATAATATTCAGAGACAGACATTAAGTTCAGATCTGTACTGAAGAAATCCCTGTAAAACTCAAACATAGACAGTAAAATATGGAAACAGAATGTCTGTTAGAAGCTTTGAAGATTTGTCTTTAAGTTCCAGCTGCTATCAAATCTTCATCTGCACCAGCGTTAGCTTGGTGCTAACATTCCATTACAAACCCCTTAGAGGTGCTAATTTCACCGTCTAGACTTTTCACCTGATTTGATTCAAATGAATCCTGTAAACTCCACATTTACCATCTACAGCAGATTACTTGTCCTGTTATTGATTTAGTTCTGACTGAGTTTGGACATTAATGACCTGAAATGGAGGTCCAGCTCTAAAAGTCCCGCTTCACCACTGAGCTCTATAGAGAAACTCAGTGCTGAAGTAGATTTTAGATCTGGTACCTTTTTACTCAGACTCAAGTTGTACTTTTACTTCTACTTCAGTCATTACTTCACTGGCGTAACAATACTTTTACTGGAGTATGATTTTAAGCTGCTCTTTCACTCTCAGCACCTTCCACAGTACACCGCTTACACTGTTGTTCTGTGTTCATACAGTGCAGAACCTCCCAAGAGTCTAATTGGATCTGATGGAGATGGTGATCAATAACAGTTGGTGTGCTGTGAGACAGAGTGATCCACCTTTGAATAAATGCCATGGTTAAAACAAGAATGCTGTAAGGTGGCCAGATATAAAACAACTAACAGTAAAAAGCATCCTTTGCTTACTTTAACAATTATGTGTCTGCCCAGAGTTGGAACCACCTTCCCCTATTTGATTCTCAGTTCCTCTTAAAAATCTTCTCCTAAATGAGACAAACATCTAATTCCTCAAGTAATGATCAAGCAATGGAGACTTGAAATGCTAACAAGACATTACAATCCTAATACCACATGTGATTACAATCTAAAACTGTTTTAGCAACACATTGAAACTCTGGTGAGCATAGCACATTCACCCCCCATTATCAGTAAAGGCCCCCACACTCCCCTCACTCAATCAATCCCTAACCTGAAATTAAAAGGGAAAATATGTAGAAAATCTCTCTATCCAGTGGCTCACAATTCACATAGTACTGAAATAGACAACCACCATGTGGCCAACATGCGAGAGGGAAGCTTAACTCTAAAATACTCAAAATACGCAAAATTTAGAGAGATATAAAAGTAAACATACATAAGAATGCTGGTAGAGAAACAGCAACTGGCAACGAAGTATAGGTTGTACCAGGCTATAAAAATACATCTAATTCTTTATGTTCATCAGGTGTAAGATCTGCATAAATAGATAAGCCTGACTTTCATGAAAGAATTTAAGTACAGGGCAGATAAAACCAAACTGTTTTTTTAAACAAAAAGTTTAAAAAAACAAATATATAAGCTCCATTGATTTAAACAATTACTGCAGTGATAAATATGGGTCAGCCAGCAACAATTCCAACCACAACTGTAGTGAGTAGCTTCTCTTTCCTTAAAAAGTCACGTGGGAACCGCATCACAATGTGAAAAGGGCCAAAATGTTGTTCTCCATTAAGCAACAGAAACAAGGAGAAGCAGAAATGACTGGGATTGGGTTCAAAAGTGTCCAGTGTCTTGTTAATTTCTGAAAGGATAATGGATAACTATCACCTACTTGGGTATTTTACACAAGGCCAACATCTGCAGAACTAAGTTCACATAATGGAGGTTCACATTCTCGGTAAGTTGTGGATGAGGAAACGTAGTAGACTGGACGGCAGATTTGGATGCACTTAAAAAAGGGAAATCCTGCAAATGTCACCACAAGTGCAAAAGAAGTAGTATGTAAATGGAACTTTGTCTGTGGTAACTGTTCTTGATAGCCACGACAATTTTAGATCACCAAGAGGTGTTAGTTAAAGTATGTGTATAAAAAAGATGAAAATTACAGAATGAAATAAAAACAATGACTACAGCCAGTGATGTGGTGAAAGAACAGTAACTTTAATAACACATCTGTAAATGAAAATCAGGTTCTGTTGTAGGGTGACAAGATCGGAAATATTGGGGTGTAGAATGGTGGGGATTAAGTGAATTTACATATAGGCTACTTTATAAAAGTTCATAATAGAGTTTATAATGATTTTAATTTCCTAGGGATCAACAAGGCATTCCATATAACACACACATAAAAAATTTAAATGTGAAATGTTCACAGGGAACATCTGAGTGTGTGCAAGGACTAAAAACTCTACAATGAAGCATCAGAAATCCGGCGGTGAAGGTGGAACCCCTGACCCAATATGAGCAACATTCCATTAGTCCAAAATCAGAGGAAACAGAAAAACAATTCAGAAAGGATTAAAAAGAAGAAATATAAGTATAAGTAAAGAAGTCAATTACTCAGTACTTAATTCTAATTAAGAAAGAACTGCTCTCAGGGTGAAGCGTAGAGAATCTCCTGGACAAAGCTGTGTGTCTGTGAAGAGCCATGTGTCCATAGGGAAACATCTTAGGAGTGGAGCTGTACCCTCTGATTCAGAATAAGTTATGGTCATCAGTGCAAAACTAACGAGCATGTATGTTTAAGTAACTGTATATGTCACAATATTAAACATGCATTGTAACGTTACCATGCAAACTTGAAATAATAGCACAACTAGAAGGCTCAAACAATTTACAAAGTTATGGTATCTAGTGAACAAGAAGAAGAGAGGGAAATAGAAAACACATTGTTGAGCATGGACAAGAACAAAGAGCTCTCATTAAATAACTTTTAGCAAGCAGTTACTTTCCACCAGTTTGTTATTTCTTAATGATTGTTTTACCATTTTAGTATTTAATCCCCATTAGACAGAACTCCACAGAAATGGACACTGCAGTGGAGGAACCTGGAAACCTGCAACAGGAATCTTACCAAGCACTGGACCTCAACCTGCACAGAGATTAACAGATTAACTGCTTAGATATATTTAAATATCTACATGGTCCTAAAGCAGAGAAAGAAGAAGGGATCACAACTGGAATGGCTAAAGGAAGAAAAGAAGCCAAAAAAACAAACGTGCCAGAACTCAGAACAGTCCTGACTACAGGCATCGCTGGCATTGGAAAAACTGTCACATTGCAGAAGTTCATTCTGGACTGGGCTGAAGAAAAAGCCAATCAGGAGGTAGATTTCATGTTTGTGCTTCCATTTCGGGAGCTGAGCCTGATTAAAGATGATCAGTACAGTCTTCATGACCTTCTGTGTGCCTTCCATCCTGACATCAAAGACCTGGACGTAAAGATATATGATGAGTGTAAAGCTGTGTTCATATTTGATGGTCTGGATGAAAGTCAAATCACGCTGGACTTTCTACAGGGTAAAAATATCTGACATCACTATGATATCATCAGTGGGTGTGTTAATGACAAACTTCATCAAAGGAGATCTACTACCCTCTGCTCTAATCTGGACCACCTCCCGACCAGTAGCAGCCAATCAGATCCCGCCTCAGTACATCACCCATGTGACAGAAATTCAGGGGTTCAGTGACCCACAGAAGGAGGAGTACTTCAGGAAGAGGATCAGTGATGAAGACCAAGCCAGGAGAATCATCTCCCACATTAAGACTGTGAGGAGCCTCCACATCATGTGTCACATTCCAGTCTTCTGCTGGATCTCAGCCACTGTTCTTCAGCAGATCATGAAACAGGATACTACAGAAATCCCTAGAACTCTGACTGAGATATATTTACACTTGCTGCTCACTCAGACACACATGAAGAATGAGAAGTATGAGGAGAAATATAAGAAACACCCAAAGAACCTGCTGGAGTCCAACAGAACCAGTCTTCTGAAACTGGCTGAACTGGCTTTCAAACAGCTGATGAAGGGTAATGTGATGTTTTATGAAGAGGACCTGAGAGAGAGCAGCACTGATGCCTCAGTGTATTCTGGGGTCTTCAGTGAGATCTTTAGGGAGGAATGTGGGCTGTACCAGAGGAAGTTCTACTGCTTTGTCCATCTGAGCTTTCAGGAGTTCCTGGCTGCTGTCTACGTGTTTCACTGCTACCAGATTAAGAACATGGAAGCGCTGGAGTGTTTTAACTCACCATGCAGAAGGTCATCTGAGAATGATCCACTGGATGAGTTGCTGATGAGAGCAGTGCATGAAGCTGTAGAGAGTCAGAACGGACAGCTGGATCTGTTCCTCCAATTTCTGGTGGGCATCTCAATGGAGTCCAATCAGAGACTCCTACAAGGTCTACTGACCTGCACACAGAGCAGCTCAGCAAAAACCAATGAATCCATCAAAAACTAATCAAAGGAGAACATGAACTATATGACATTTCAGCTGACAAGTCCATCAATCTGTCTTAAATGAATGACCAGTCACTCTTCAGAGAGCTTGAGGAGTATCTAGAATCAGAGAAACACTCAGAAGAGAAGCTTTCCCCTGGACAGTGTTCAGCACTAGCCTATATGATGTTAAACTCAGAGGAGGTGCTGGGCGAGCTGGACCTGAAAAAATACAACACATCAGATGAGGGTTATCGGAGACTTATCCAAGCTGTGGCTGTCTGCAGAAAGGCTCTGTGAGTGAAAAGTATTGATTGAAGTAATATTGTAATGCCAGCATTGGAAATATTGAACAAATATTTTGAACAAGTATTTCTGAACAAAAGGCTACACTTGGATATGTTTGAGTGGTGCACCCTTGACCAAGCAGTGACACTGATGTGTGCAAAACCCCAAGCAACACTGTTGAAGCTAATAAATTTATACCAGACAAAATAACACTACCATGTCAGTAGTGCTGTGCTGAGAATGAACTACCATCCATATAATATCCAGACTAAGTGGCCCTGTGGTTAGAAACTGACAGTTGGTCATATAAATGGCTTAGGGAGGGCTGATAAATTGGCCAAAAAACAAATATGCTACAATCTGTAATTGGTAAAGTATAGTGGAGCCACAACTCGTTTTTAAGTTGTTACGCTGTGCAAATTATGATCTCAATAAAGACTGAATACCTGCAAAGCTCTTAATTCTACTCTAAAATCTACAAATGCACCTTTGAGAGAATTGGATCTCAGTAACAGTGACCTGCAGGATTCAGGAGTGAAGCTGCTTTCTGCTGCATTGAAGAGTTCACAATTTGAACTGGACACACTTAGGTGAGGGTCTATCTAATTTATTCAAGATTGAAAACATCACAATATTGAAAACTCATAAACCAGAATGTTAATATTTTTAATTATTATTTAAATGATCGGAATTATAGTATCTAACTCTAAACAACACATTTATCATTTTACTTTCAGTAATCCTTCCTTGAATATTTGATGTTATGTTTTTCCTCTGCAGACTAGTTCACTGTAAACTGAGAAGTTTATGAACACTTGGGATTAGCTCTAAAGTTAGCAAAATCCTCCCTGAAAGAGTTGGATCTTAGTAACAATGACTTGTGGGATTCAGGAGTGGAGATGCTCTCTGCTGTACTGAAGAGTTCACACTGTAAACTGGAGACTCTCAAGCGAAGATAAGATTAGATAACACTTTATTGATCCCAGAGGAAATAAGCAGCTTATATATGGGAAGACACATAGTACACATAGGAACTACAAAAATAATAAAGCAAAATAGATAAAAAAACAAAAAGAATATATAAACACAACAACTAAAGATGTAATAGAATACAATAAAATAGAGATGTGACTTTTCTTAAAGTGTGAAAGTACAAGCCATAGCAGGCTGTAACACAGATTTGCAGTATGTAGATATATGGAATGAGGTTGTTACATTACAAACATACTTAATACTAAGGTGCTGTGGAGTATTGCAGAGAACATCATAGACTTTTAGTGCAGATTATAGAAAAGACGATGGAGTACGGGTGAATGAATTAGAGCACACTTGTGTGAATTAATTTTGAAATGGAAAAAATGCTGAGATGTCACCATAATCTGTAAACACAATAAACCAATTATATATTTTTATAGTAATTGGTTTTAAATTTTTTTCTACCTTTTCAGTCAATGTAATCACACATGTAACTGGATGCTGCATGATAAATAATATCTTTGTCATTATCACAATACAAATTTCCATATTGTTAAGAGTGGTGATAACAGAGCAGATAAAATGTCCTCATATACACAAAACCAGACAGACACCATTACACAACCAGCAAACCATTGAAGTTTAATCAGTGTTTCTCTGTGCTGGGATAGAACCCTGCTTACTGGGGGAATCAGTAGATCAGTAAATTACCAGTCTGCTGCAGCAAGAGGGGAACACAAAGAACATAGATGCATTTGTTTAGCATGCCTTCTTAAAATGTTATATCATAAAAATATTTTTGTTTGTACCCTTCTTAGAAAACACTGTTGAGAGAGTGTATTTGTATGTTCCATCATCTGTCCATCATGTTTTCATCATGCTTATGTAGATTGGAAAACCTGGCAAAATGTTGGTAAGAATTAAAAAAAGCTTGAGTACTGTTCTTACTAAGTAGTAAAATATAATTTTCTATTCAGTAGTCTAGAGCCTGTTTACACTTCCTGTTATTAGAGACCCCGCCTCCTTCAGGAGTAATAAGATTCAAAGGCAGGTGTGGCCCATACTCGAATATTAAGACTCGACTACACTGCCTAGGGAATTTCACCTCAGGAAGTTAATGCAGAAGCCACAAAGCCCCTTAGAAAATTAAAGACGTGAGATTGAGTTTAATTAAGAAATTTAATAAAAATAAGATACATTTACCACTTTAATAATACAAAATAAAAAAGAAATCTATAAAGGAATACCCAAACTACACAGGGCCTTGTCCTCCCAATGCTACCAAAACAAAATACAGGGGAAAAAAAGAATAGAAAGAGCAGTTAGGTATGTTGGCTGTGTTGATCCAAGCACAGGACAAATTCTTAATGAAAAAAACAACAACCTCTCCCGCACAGGTGGTTCCACACAACTGAGACTGTACACTCAAAAACTCCACTCACATGCACACATGGGTTCCTAAACCTCCATAGGTGACTTCCACACTACAAGATGCAACCAAAAGGGTGGAAGAGAAGAAAACAGTAAAGGGTGACCAGTCAACAGGATACCACAGGTGCTGGGAGATTCTCAAAAAAATAACAAACATTAATACCAGGCAGAGTATATACTACCAAACCCTGCACGCAAACACAGCCAATATACCACATAACCTATAAACAAAAGAAAACAAACCAAGCAAAAGAAAACATAACCCAAACACTTAGGAAATGGCTCAATTTACAAAACTAAACAAAAATACAATATAAACCATCAAAATAAATAAACGAACAGAATATCAAATTAACATAGTCCGTAACCAAAACTAAATAAAGAAAATAAAGCACAGGGAATATGACCCAATCAGTCCGAAACAGGGCAAACAAAACGACAGTGACATCAACGGAAGGCTCTTTACACTTCACACGTGGGACATCATCTAGGCTGACCAATGGTGATGCTCCCACGAAGAACTCAATTAAAAACACACTTATTACAGAGTGAAATAAAAGAAACCTCAAGTCACTGCTAAGCACTGTATGTACCTGTAAATAGAATTCCCAGTGATGAGACGGAACAAGCTCTAATCGTATCATTGGTCTGGAGTGGACAACTGTGCTCTGCACCCAGACCTACTCACACATTCTTTAAGTTTGTTATACTCAAAAACATTTGCTACACTTCCATAAAACAATGGATTAGGTACCTCAGGATGCAGATTTCTATACCCGGCCAGTCTCAGGCACACCAGCATACCCGCATCTAAGTAAGGAAAATATCCACCATTATTCACAGTTATTCTATCAAATAGGAAACTGTAAGTATAATGAAGCACCAAACTTACCTCAAAGCCTGTGCTGCCCGTAATACCACAAGCAGCAGCTCCAAACTCAGCGTCTTAGCTATTACCTGGTGCTAATCGCTAATGACGTAGTCAACCCAGAGTGGGGGGGGGGGGGCGGGGAGAGAGAGAAAAGGAAAATGAAAAATGTGCAACATTTGTGCAACAAACAACAAGGTCCTGTAAACAAATATCAATAAAAGACTGACCCCAAACACAGAGAGTGCTGCTGTGCCTATATACGCTAGTGCTCATTACTAACACCTAGCATGCAGGAGAAGGGGGCCTACTCCGAAGTATGGTGGCTGCCAAGCCTACAACTGCCGGCAACAGCTCTACCTGTTACACAGGCAATGGAGTCAGTACAGCCTGGTCACACTTATTAAATCACATGTTCTAACCATGTTACGCAACAAAGTCAGCTCTGTTTTATTAAATATTAAATTTCAGGCTTCTCTGATTGTTTCTAGATCAATCAGACAATGAAACAATGAAAACTACTAGCTGTGTTTCATAAGAAAGGCTCAGGTAACTTTCATTCAGGGTATTTGGAACCATGTCATTTATGTGTGTTTGGCTCCATCTAGTGATCAAAAAAGGAAGTGTTTAAAAAGAGATCAAGAAAAACATTTGACCCAAAATTCTGCTCTGTAGAGGCCCACGGAGACCTATACAAGCCAAACTCTGCAGTCCTGCTCTGATTACACTGCACAACAAATTTTTTTAAAAGTCTTGCTTCCTGAAAAGTTTTAGTTGATTGTGACAGGTACCTATAGGGTATGCACAAATATAGTTTTTGTTTTACTGCATCACGTAGGAACTTTTATATGTTTACCTATTTAATCACATTTATGTTCCACATGAGCCATTAAGTTCAACAGAATTAAAAATGTTTTGCTCCTGATTTTCTTTTGTATTCAACTTCTGGTGCATCGCATTGCAGTGTCCAACAGTAGTCAGCAAGCATTGACGGATTCCAGTTGCCCTGGTATTGTTTCTCCATTGTAGCAATGTCCTGGTGAAACCGCTCACCGTGTTCGTCACTGACAGCACCGAGATTCACGGGGAAGAAGTCCAAGTGTGAGTGAAGGAAATGAATCTTGAGTGACATGTTGCACTTCATTTTCTGGTATGCACGGAGAAGTTTGTCTACGACTTCAACGTAGTTTGGCGCTCTGTAATTGCCTAGAAAATTGTCAACAACGTCTTTGAAGGCTTTCCAGGCATTTTTTTCCTGGCCAACTAACAGCTCGTCAAACCGCTTGTCACTCATTACATGTCTGATCTGGGGACCAACAAAAATGCCTTCTTTGATCTTCGCGTCCCTTATTCTTGGAAACATCTGTCTTAAATAGCGAAAACCTTCACCTTCCTTGTTCAGTGCTTTCACAAAATTCTTCATGAGTCCAAGTTTTATGTGTAGAGGAGGCAAAAATATATTTGCCGGCTCAACAAGCAGTTCGTGTGCAACATTTTTCTGTCCTGGAACTAACTTTTTGCGTAGTGGCCAGCTCTGTCGACAGCTCTGTTTTTGTTCTCGCCAGATCATCGGAACAGCAAACGGCATACTCTTACGAGTGCCTCTGAGCCAGGCTCTTAGATTGACAGCGCATGTTGTGCAGCAAATGTGAGGCGCCCATTCCTTGTCTTGGTCACCAATTTTGCAGCCGAAATACAGATGATAAGCTTTCTTCACAAGAGCAGTTATAGAACGTCTCTGAGACGCAAGTGTATATTCGCCACAGATATAGCAGAATGTATCGTGGCTGTTACGACATTGACGAGACATATCGCCAGACAGCAAAACGGCTATAGCATTAAATTTACGTACTGTTATATTGATACAGACACTGTATTTTACTAGAATGATGCACACATACACACTAGCTTTCTGTATTAACCAAATGATCAGGATCGGTTTATGCAAGCCACCTTTATAGCATGCTGAGAAAGCGCCAAGCTCATTCTGACTTGCCCAGGCATGCCCAAGATGTCATATTTCCACAGAAAAGCTTCCAACCTGGTCTGATTATACATGCCTGGACATGCCCAAGCTGCACAAACTGTTGCTGATGAGTCACTTACTGGAGTGAGATGTTTGGATAAAAATTTAAGCAAAAATTATGATAAAACTGAAGATTTCTCTAAAACGGTAAATGATACGTAAATTTACGTGTGATACGTGTGATATTCGTGATCAGCACCCAAAAATCTATAAGAAACACCTAACAGTGTTCAAGAAGCAAAACAGTTGTTGTGCGGTGTTACCAGTCTATGTGTATTTGTAGACATTTAACCCAAGTGTGATCACAGCTGGGTAACCCTTGATCTAATTCTAGCCCCTTGTGTCAGAAAACCCATGATGCACTTGGGAGTCCTTGTGACTCCATAGACTGATTTTAGACCAACTTTAAGACCCTATCATTGAAAATTCCATTTAAGAAAAATCTCAGTCTCTTCATGAGTTTAATTTTGTTTTAATCTTAATTATTTCTACATAGAGCCCCCACCTGTCAGTTGATGTCAAATATTTTAGGGTGTTCCAAAATGCCTGTTTCTATAATCACTGTCTATTTTATCAGCTCCACTGACCATACAGTGCATCTACAGTGCAAGCAGAATGAGGCTTCTAATAATTTATTAAGAACAGAGGGGCAGTCCAAAAAGCGTAAACCGAAAAACAGGCAGAAGGTCAAAAACACAACAAAAAGAGCAATAAGGGCAAAGGCAAAAATCGAAGTTAAGAAACAGTCAGTAGAACCGGCAACAAGAGGTCAGAAATAAAGGCTTGGTATGAACAGAATACAGAGACGATACTTCACAAAGAGAGAAACAAACAACACTGCTTAAACAGGCAGGATAACGGGTACAATCAGTACTCAGGCAAGGCCGGTCTGGAATTGGCTGACGGTTACGAGTGGGTTGTCAGTGACCGCTAGGTGAATCTTGGGAAATGGAGTTTGCGTGGTTGTTAACCTGTGATGGGCTGGAAGAAAGTGTGACATAGCCCCCTTTCACCCTGTTCTTCAATGGTCAGGACCCCCACAGGACCACCACGGAGCAGTACTATGTGGGTGGTGGATCATTCTCAGCACTGCAGTGACGCTGACATGGTGGTGGTGTGTTGGTGCTGGTGTGTTGGTGGGTGTTGTACTGGGGTGAGTGGATCAGACACAGCAGTGCTGCTGGACTGAAAACCGTCCACCAGTAGTGTCTCAGAGTGGACAGTGAGTGGACACGGTGTTTAGGGACTCCAGCAGCACTGCTGTCTTTGAGCTACATGTACCAGTGTAACACCTTAATGCTCTATGACTCACCACCATCAAACTGATCTTTGTAAATTGTGGTTGTAATGTTTTCAGAAATTAGAAACATGATGCAGGGTCAGTCGTGGATTCCCCACATGGTGTACACATGACGTTCTTATGATATGACTCGGTGTTTAGAGTGGTTAAGTCTTCTGACACATGGGGAGGACCTGCTAACAGATAATGGGATGGGGAAAGTGATGGTACAGCCCTTTATTCTCTGGTGGAAGAAGGTTGTGTTCCAGCTGAATATGAAGTGGAGGTGGCCTGTGTACATGTCCTTCAGCTGTCACATTGCAAGTTCAAGTAAATCAGTAATCGGTTTGTAGAGCACAATTCATTTAATGAAAGACAAACACAGGGGGGTTTGATAGCAGAAGATGTGCAACTTCACATGCAGCCTGAAAACACAGATGGAAACCCAGTGGTGGACTTTGAGCTGTTTTAAAGGTGCATATTTTAGTTCAGTGGTCACCAGCTCTGCTCTTGGAGAGCTACCGTCCTGCAGACTGATCCATCCACTTGTTCCATCTAAACCCCACATGCTACCATTTCACTAACACGTGGCACTGGAGAGCTGCTGTATTTCAGAGATACAGAAACTTCCATTCATTTAAAATGGTGGATATACACTTCACACAGCAGGAGAAAGCTAGCAGGAGATGCTTTTCCAGCTCCTCACCAACTCTGCTCCTGGAGAGCTACCTTCCTGAAGACTGATCTGTCCCACATGTTCCATAGCTGAAGTGATGAGTGGTGTTTGATATTGGGGGTGAAATCTGCCGTCTCCAAGAGTAGAGTTGTGATCCACTGCTTTAGTAAAAGTTAGCATTGTGCCTCGACTTGTTACCAGGTACAAGATGTTCCACAAAAACATGGGCAGGTAGTTTTTGTGAGTGTAATACAGTGTAACTGACCCAAGTAGTGATTTTAAACCATCAGTGCCCTGTGTCACGCGTGCTGGTTTTCCTCTCACCTCCGATCTCCCGGACTCGATTTCCCATAACCCACCACCCGAATGACGTCACCATCGCATGTCCACTATCTTCCAATCTTCCAATGTTCTGTTCTCCAGATCATCATTCCCAGAATACTAATCACTCACACCTGCTCATCCGGTCTGTTAGTACATGTACTACAGATATTAAACTCATAACTGTCAAAGTTCAACCTTATTTTCTTCCTAGAGACTTCAGCTCAGTCACCCTCACTACAGTCCACATCCCACCTCAGTCATCTTCACTACAGTCTACATCCCACCTCAGACATTTTCACTACAGTCCACATCCCACCTCAGGCACCCTCACTACAGTCCACATCCCACCTCAGTCATCCTTACTACAGTCCACATCCCACCTCAGTCATCTTCACTACAGTCTACATCCCACCTCAGTCATTCTCACTACAGTCCACATCCCACCTCAGTCATTCTCACTACAGCCCACTTCCCACCTCAGTCACCCTCACTACAGTCTACATCCCACCTCAGTCATCCTCACTACAGTCTACATCCCACCTCAGTCACACTCACTACAGTCCACATCCCACCTCAGTCATCCTCACTACAGTCTACATCCCACCTCAGTCACACTCACTACAGTCTACATCCCACCTCAGGCACCCTCACTACAGTTCACATCCCACCTCAGTCATCTTTACTATGGTCTACATCCCACCTCAGGCAGATAAGTCACATGTACTGAAAGGTTTGTCTGAGACCATCAGTAAACTTGAGAACTCTCACCCAGAGCCTGCTTTTATTGTGGATGGGCATTTTAACAGGGCAAACTTGAAGACGGTTCTGCCCACATACTACCAGTTCATTAAATTCCTCACCAGTTCAAGTCCCTGAGCTGACTGAAGTGCCGTTGAGGGCACTACGGGCATGTGTGCTCACTACCCCATAGTGTGTGTTCACGGATGTGTGGATGTCTCACTGCACAGATGGGTTAAAAGCGAAGACTAAATTCCTCTTTGTGTAACTACAATTGGCAGAACGGTTCTAATCTAATCCAGTCTAATTAAAGACGCTGCCCTGTCTCCAGCTGATCCCACCTCTATTCTTCTTTTGCCTGCATACACAGACTTAAACAGGCAAAGCCAATTCTCAGATCAGTCTACAAATGGAGTGAGGAGGCCATCTTCACACTTCAGGACAGATTTGAAACCACAGACTGACGGAAGTTCCGTAACGCAGCTGGCACTGACATAAATATACTGACTCCATCACAAGCTACATCAGCATCCTTCAAAAGAGTTAACCCACGCAAGGCACCAGGTCCTGATGGCGTCCACAGTGGTGTGCTTAGAGCAGGACTCTGAGCACGGGGGCTCCCCAGGTATGTGTACTCAGCCCCATTCTAACATGTAACATCTTCAGTTTTGCTAAAGACACTCCCATACTAGGTCTCATCACAGACGGAGAAGAGACAGACTGCAGCGACGAGGTCAGTGCCCTGTCAGAGTGGTGCTATGACAACAATCTCTGTTTTAACATCAGCAAATCAAAGGAGATGATCATGGACAACAGGAAGCTGCAGGAGACACCAGAATCCATCATAGGCTACAAACATCCAGGTCTACAGGACATCTACTACTCCCAGGGTGGCCTGAGGAAGATCCAAAAGGTCAGATTGGACAGTGGTCACCCAGCACATGGGCTTTTCACCTAACTACCATCAGGCAGGAGGTACCTCAGCATCCAGACTAGAACAAACCGGCTAATGAACAGTTTCTATCCCCAGGCCATCAGGCTTCTGACCCACCATCCCCAGTACCATCCCCAGTACCATCCTCAGTACCATCCTCAGTACCATTCCACTCTGACTGTTATTCTTACTGTATCATTTTACTGCTCTGGACAGTGTCACCTACACAGTAGAGAGTTCCTCACACAGAGCTCCCTCCTGTCTCTGTATATCATGTGTATGTTTAATATGTGTCTGGTTGTTTAGTTATGTGTACTGGTGCTGCCCTGCTGTGGGGTGATTACCTGTACCTCACCACGAGCAGTTCAATGCAGGAATGTCCTGAAATGAACTTGGAACTCTGAACTATGAAACTAGCCACTGAAGTATCAGCGCTGCTATGGTGAGTATGTTGGCAGCCAGCCAACATTGGAAATGCCAGCCAACATGGGCAACCCCAAACATCAGTGTGTACTTTCCCCACTGCATATAAGCCTAATTCAGATACTGACATAGTCATGCTAACAGGGGGTCCTGGCCCTTGAAGAGCCCACTGAGATGGACTGAAGCCGAGCATGAGCACCAGCCTAGTGAGCAGTGTTCAGTGTTCAGAGCTTCAGTAGAGTTTCCTCCTCTGGAGTTCTGGTATACAGTCTATGATCACCCCAGCGGCTTTCCTCAAACCTCCTACATGCCTATGAGGAGTGAACCATCACACTTGGTTCCAGACTGTGCTGATATTTACTCTGTAGCACGTCTGGCAGCAGCAGAACTTACTGCTCTGGCTCAAAGTTTCAGCTCACGGCTATCTGTTCATACCTGGTCTTCTGCCTGGGGTGGTCTTTCTTTAGGTTCTCCTGAGCTCTACTGACACCTTCAGCCTCCAAACTGTCTCTTAGTCATTGAACACAGGCTGAAATGAACTCCCATAATGCCTTGGAGTCCTTCAGCTGTTCTAGCAGGGAACCCAGCAGAACCCTCACTTGATATTCATCCAGCAGTTCAAAGGGAGACCAGTGTTTGATGTACTGGGTAACTCTGTGTAGATGAACCACAGGTATGGTAGCTACTGTTTCAGGTCTGTGAGATTAATGAGGGTGGTGGTCTTGAGGGTCTGAAGACCCTGTTAAACCAGGTCTGTGTTTGGGATGGTAGGTGGATCTTTGTAGAACCAGAATGAAGCAGAATTAAGGTTCTAATCAGCTTCATAGACTCAGTTCTAAGAATGATCCAGGTGAACCTGTAGCATCACTACACAGACCTGAGATGTTTCTGTTTATGGACCACAGTTATTTCCTACATCCGAATAATAAAGTCTTACCCAACTCCACTGCAGCTCTGGGGGGCTTGGTTTGGACTGATTCTGACTTCACGTCTGTTTATCCTCTTATCTCTGTTCTACTCTCACTCTAACACACCTGATTAGAGATGTTAATGAAGTAGGAAGTGAACGCAGCCCCCCTTCCCACAGCCCACCCAGCTGAACACGCAGTAAACAGTCAGACAGAGAGAGAGAGAGAGAGAGCAGTGGGGTGAAACTCAGATCTGCATGAACAGGCCTGAGTGGTCCTCTTTCTCCCAGAATAGAGCAGCACTGTCACCAGATGTTCAGCTTCACTCAGAGACACTCCCTCAAGAACCGCACACAGCACTAAATGAGTGTGTAGTTCTTCTGTAGAATTGACTGTGTGTGGGTGTGTTTCAGTGGAACTGATGATGAGAATAATTAAATAATAACTCTTTCCTTCCGGTCACTCCAATAGACACACCCCCATCTCTGCACACACTCCCTCCTCTGGACACACCCCCATCTCTGCACACACTCCCTCCTAAATGCCCTATTTCAATTTATTTCTATTTATATTGTATTATTCTACTCCATTCTGTACTGTTTACACATTTTGCACTGATAAATTATTTATATTACTGCGTATTTGCACTGTCTGTATGGCTGACAACAGCCATCTTCTTAATTTGCTTAGCAAATTGTTTACCACTACCTCCATTTATACTTTATACCTTACCCAGACACTAAGGACTCTATTTTTATACTTTCATACTTTATATTGTATCTCTGTCTCTATTTGTACAATCTATCTTGCTTCTGTTGTTACTTCTGTATAGTTTGTATATCTGCTACTGGATGCCTTGAATTTCCCTCTGGGATCAATAAAGTATCTATCTATCTATCTATCTATCTATCTATCTATCTATCTATCTATCTCTATCTATAAATCTCCTGTTTAAATAGAATAAAAGTCTCTTTTCACACTGAGTTTAGTTCCTCCACTGAAAGAGAACCACACTGAACCATTTCAGTGAAGTCCCTGTACATACACCTACATTACTCCTCACACTGTTTACCCTCAACACTTCTCCATTCATCAGCTATTTATGATCTTTATAAATCAACTACTACTGAACTAACACACCTGAACTACACCTTTTACCTCCATCTAAATAATCCTATGTGTTTATTATAGAGGGGTTTGGTGGAGAGATTTCCATAGAGAGGTTCCACTTTGCATTATCAGCCCATGCTTCAGTGCTCTACTAGTGTTTATAGTCCTGTAAGTTTAACACTTCATGACTGAGAGCTGCTGCCCCACCAACTTCACCCACACCAACCATGACTTTGGTCTCCATCTTCATCTGGACACTCACCCTCTGGATTCAAGGTAACTCCTTAATTTAGATTTGATAGAAACAGCTTATTTTCATGTATGCTATTACTTTTTTATTCATTTATATAATAAATATGTTTTAATTTTATTTTATTATTTCAGGATCCAGTGGTCAGGTGACTAACTCAGACTCCTGCAGTGAAAATTGTTTATCCAGGAGACTCAGTCACCATCAACTGTAGAACCAGCCCTGCAGTTCAGTGGAATTCATATCATGTTCTTGCCTGGTATCAGCAGAAACCTGGAGAAGCTCCTAAACTGATCTACTACGCTACCACTAGACAGCCAGGTATTCCGGACCGTTTCAATGGCAGTGGATCTGGATCTGACTTCACTCTGACCATCAGTAATGTCCAGACTGAAGATGCAGGAGATTATTACTATCTGAGTTTCCATGACATCAGTAGTAGCTATGTGTTCCCACAGTGTTAGAGGGTGGTACAAAGACCTCCCTCAGTCAGACTGCACAGAGACTGCACTGCTGCAGCTGGACTCTACTGCAGGTGCTGAGGGGGAGGATGATCCACACAATAACACACTCTGTGGAAATCAGGACTTTAGATGGAGTTTGTTCTTCTTTTCATTAGACTGTAAAGGCTTTGTGATTGGAGGGCTTTATTTACTGATCTCCACAGGTCTGGAACTAGCTGTAGAGTTCAGCTAGAGTCTAATTGATTAGAAAGGTTAGTAGAAGGATCTGGACTGATGATCAAATGGATGTTTCTCTCAGTCCTGAAAAAGAGGGAGTCCCTGAAGAACTCCTTGGAGAAACTCAGACTGCTCAGTGTTTATTAGGAGATGATGTTCAGAGGTGAGTACACTGTAAACTAGAGTTTGTCTGTTCAAGCTGAAATCATCACTTCATGTGGGAACAAACAGTTGAACTGCTTTTATCACCTCCAATAAATACTGTGTTTATTCAAAGTGTTTATTAGAGTAAAAGCAGTTCAGTTGTTTGTTCCCACATCAAGACCTACAGACTCCTCCAATAATATTCAGAGACAGACATTAAGTTTAGATCTGTACTGAAGAAGTCCCTGTAAAACTCAAACATAGACAGTAAAAATATGGAAACAGAATGTCTGTTAGAAGTTTTGAAGACCTGTCTTTAAGTTCCAACTGCTATCAAATCTCCATGTGCACCAGCGTTAGCTTGGTGCTAACATTCCATTACAAACCCCTTAGAGGTGCTAATCTCACCATCTAGACTTTTCTCCTGATTTGATTCAAATGAATCTCGTAAACTCCACATTTACCATCTACAGCAGATTACTTGTCCTGTTATTGATTTAGTTCTGAGTTTGGACATTAATGACCTGAACTGGAGGTCCAGCTCTAAAAGTCCCGCTTCACCACTGAGTACTATAGAGAAACTCAGTGCTGGAGTAGATTTTAGATCTGGTACTTTTTTACTCCGACTCAAGTTGTACTTTTACTTCTACTTCAGTCATTACTTCACTGGAGTAAAAATACTTGTACTGGAGTATGATTTCAAGCTGCTCTTTCACTCTCAGCACCTTCCACACTACACCACTTACACTGTTGTTCTGTGTTCCTACAGTGCAGAACTTCCCAAGAGTCTAACTGGATCTGATGGAGACAGTGATCAATAACAGTTGGTGTGCTTTGCTGTGACAGATTGATCCACCATGGAATCTGACAACCCGACTCAACAGCAGTTCGAGCCACACTCCACCTCAGGCCCTACCAGCAGCCTCCTGAAGCTTCACCCTCCCACACTGATCAATAAAATTCACACTTTTGATCCTGAGTTCAGAAGTATGCAAATAAAGGAAAAAGTAATATTTTATGTTAAAATAAGTTTACTACAAAGATATGAATGAAACAACAGTAAAAATCATACTTTACTTACTTTAACAATTGTCTGTCTGCCCAGAGGTCGAACCACCTTACTGATTTTAATCTCAGTTCCACTTTAAGATCTTCTCCTAAATGAGACAAACATCTAATTCTTCATTTCTTAGCATAATCAAGTAACGATTAAGTAATGGGGACCTGAAAGGCTAACAACATTTAAATCCTAATACCACTTGTGATTACATTCTAAAACCATTTTAGCAACACATTGACACCCTGGTGAGGATAGCACATTGTGAAAAGTGTCAAAATATTGTTCTCCATTAAGCAAAGGAAAGAAGGAGAAGCTGAAATGACTGGGATTGGGTTGAGAAGTGTCCATCACCATGTTAATTTCTGGAAGGATAGTGGATAACTATCAACCTACTTTAAGAAATGTGGGAACAATTATTCTGAGTGACTGTGATCAGAGATCTTGGGCAGAGGGAAGTGGAATCGTTAACAATAAACAGTAGTGCTAATGTAAAGCACAAACATAATTCCACTCTGTCCACAAGCTTTACCTCAGCCAATACAATAAGATCCATGGGTGTCACATGTGACTGCATGTAAAGACAGAGCACAAGATAGAAAGAGAAAGATACCTCTTCACTCTTTTCTGTATTTTTGTGGAGGGTATTTCACACAAGGCCAGCGTCTGCAGAACCAAGTTCTCATATATTGGAGTTTCGCATTCTTTGTAAGCTGTGGATGAGGAAAAGAAATTTCAAATATGTGATTATTAAGAAATTAAATGGAACAGTTGAGGCTAAATAAGCTTTCTGTTGTGTTTTAAATAGATTTGGATTGGTTTCGGATTTGGGGCCCTGTTTAGGTTTTTAAACAGTTGTCAGCATGAAATAAGGAATTCACCTGTGTTTACTTAGGCACTGTGTGCCCTGTAGGGTTCTTGGCTTGTCAGGCATCAGTTCATGTTGGATGCACTGTAAGCACATGATTGTACCTCAAGAATATGACAAGCACAAATTTGTATGAGCAGTAGCCTGAACAGCAGTTTTGGATGCACTTTCAAAATGGAAATCATGCAGATGTCACCACAAGTACAAAAGAAGTAGTATGTAAGTGGAACTTTGTCTGTGGTAACTGTTCTTGATAGCCACGACAATTTCAGATCACCAAGAGGTGTTAGTTAAAGTATGTGTATAAAAGAGATTAAAAAATTGCTGAATGAAATAAAAACAATGATATACAGTCAATGATGTGGTGAAAGAACAGTAACTTTAATTACACATCTGTAAATGAAAATCAGGTTCTGTTGTAGGGTGACAAGATCAGAAATATCGGGGTGCAGAATGGTGGGGATTAAGTGAATTTGCTTATAGGCTACTTTATAAAAGTTCATAAAAGAGTTTATAATGATTTTAATTTCCTAGTGATCAGCAAGGCATTACATAGAACACACACATATCAAAAGTTTTAAATGTGAAATGTTCACTGAGAGCAGTCTATCTGAGTGTGTGCAAGGACTAAAAACTCAACAATAAAGCATCAGAAACCCAGCAGTGAAGAATGAACACCTGACCCAATGTGAGCAACATTCCTTTAGTCCAAAGTGTAAGGAAACAGAAAAAACAATTAAGAACGGATTAAAAAGAAGAAAGAAAAACATTAGTATTAGTAAAGAAGCCAATTACTTAATTCTAATTGTGAATGACCTCCTCTCAGGTGAAGCGTAGAGAATCTCCTGGACAGAGTAAGTTATGTTCATGCAAAACTAACCAGCATGCATGTTTAAGTAACTCTGTATGTCACAATATTAAACATGCATGGTAACATTACCATGGAAACTTGAAATACTGGCCTGACTACAAGGCTCAAAAAGTTACAAAGTTATGGTATCTAGTGACCAAGAAGTTGGCCAAGAAATACTGTGAGGGAAATAGAAAACATGTTTTTGAGAATGGACACTCATTAAATGGCTTTTGAAAGTCACATGTAGCAAGAAATTAATTTCCACCAGTTTATTATTTCTTAATGATTGTTTTACCATTTTGCTATTTTTGTATTTAATCCCCATCAGACAGAACTCCACAGAAATGAACACTGCAGTGGAGGAAACTGAAAACCTGCAACAGGATTCTTACTAAGCACTGGACCTCGACCTGCACAGTCTTACAGAGACACAAAACTAGCATGAAGAACAAATACAAGATCGTATTTGAGGGAACCAAAACAGAAGAGAATAAAACTCTCCTACACAGGATTTATACACAGCTCTGCATCATAGATGGAGAGAGTGAAGGAGTGAATGAAGAACATGAAGTTCTGCAGATGAAGAAAACACCCAGGAGACAATTACAGGACATTCCCATAAACTGCTTAGACATATTTAAACATCTACATGGTCCTAAAGGAGAGACAGAAGAAGGGATCACAACTGGGGTGGCTAAAGGAAGAAAAGAAGCCAAAAAACAAATGTGCCAGAAATGTCCTGACTACAGGCATTGCTGGCATTGAAAAAAATGTGCTTTGTGCTGAAGTTCATTCCTGGACTGGGCTGAAGGAAATGCCAGTCAGTAGGTAGATTTCATGTTTGTGCTTCCATTCCAGGAGCTGAACCTGATTAAAGATGATCAGTACAGTCTTCATGAACTTCTGTGTGCCTTCCAGTCTTCCATCATCCTTGCTGATGAGAGCAGTGCATGAAGCTGTAGAGAGTCAGTAAATCCTGAATACCCCATTGAAACTTTTGCTTTTCATATAAAAAGTCTGTTTAGCTTGTAGCAGATACAGATATATAAAAATATAACACAAATTCTGTTTATTATTTGTATGCAGGCTAGCTGGCTATAACCTCACCAATGATTTCTGCACTTAGTGCAGAAGCTTTTAGTCCTGCTCTAAAATCTACAAATGCACCTCAAAGAGAACTGGATCTCAGTAACAATGACCTGCAGGATTCAGGAGTGAAGCTGCTTTCTGCTGCACTGAAGAGTTCACAATGTAAACTCGACACACTTAGGTGAGGGTCTATCTAATTTATTCAAGATCGAAAAAAATGGAATATTGAAAACTTTCCAGAATGATTAACGAAAACCAGAATGAACTACAGCCATAATAATTATTTAAATTACTTCAGAATTCTAGTATCTTACTCTAAACAATATATTTATTATTTTACATAATTTATCTTCCTTAAATATTTGATGTTATGTTTTTTTTTCTGCAGACTAGTTCTCTGTAAACTTCATGGAGAAGCTTGTGAACACTTGGGATCAGCTCTAAAGTCAGTAAAGTCCTCCCTGAAAGAGTTGGATCTTAGTAACAATGACCTGTGGGATTCAGGAGTGGAGGTGCTCTCTGCTGGACTGAAGAGTTCACACTGTAAACTGGAGACACTCAGGTGAAGATAAGATTACACTTTATTAATCCCAAGGGGAAATGACAGTGTTATAGCATCTTCTGTACGGGGGAGACACACAGTACTCATAGAAACTATAAAATAATAACACAAAATAGATAAAAAAGAAATAGAATATATAAAAACAACAAAATAAAGATGTAATAGAATACAATAAAATGGAGATGTGACTGTTCTTAAGGTGCAAAAGTACAAGGTACAGCCGGATGTAACACAGATTTGCAGTATGTAGATATATGGAATGAGGTTATTACATTAAAACGTAGTTATTACTAAAGTACTGGTGCACTATTGCAGAGAACATCATAGAAGAGTTCTAGTGCAGTATGGGTGAATGGATTAGAGCATACTTGTGTGAATTCATTTTTAAAGGGATAAAACGCTGAGATGTCACCACAATCTGTAAACACAATAAACCAATTATATATTTTAACAGTAATTAGTTTTAGATTTTTAATTACTGTTTGAGTCAGTGTAACCGTACTTGTAACTGGGGCTGCATGATAAATAATATCTTTGTCATTATCACAATACAAGTTTCCATGTTAAGTTGTAAAGAATGGTGATAACAAAACAGATGAAATGTCCTCATATACACAAAACCAGACAGACACTATTACACTACCAGCAAACCATTTAAGTTTAATCAGTGTTTCTCTGTGGTGGGATAGAACCCTACTTACTGGGGGAATCAGTAAATCACTTACTTAACCAGTCAGCTGCAGCATGAGAGGAACATACGGTATATAGATTCCTTTGTTTTTGCATGCCTTCATAAAATGTTTTTGTTTGTACCCTTCATAGACAACACTGTTGAAACTGTGTATTGGTATTTTCTATAATCTGTCCATCATGTTTTTCTTAAGTAGATTGGAAACCCTGGGAAAATGTAAGAATTCAAAATATCTTGAGGATTCTATTCTTACTTGTAGCAAAATATAATTTTCCATTCAGTAGTCCCTGCTTAAATATGTTATGTTTTCCCTCTGCAGACTAGCCCTCTGTAAACTTCAAGGGGAAGCTTGTGTATATTTGGGATCATTTCTACAATCAGTAAACTCCTCAATGGAAAAACTGGACCTCAGTTACAATGATCTGCAGGATTCAGGAGTGGAACTGCTCTCTGCTGGACTGAAGAGTCCACACTGTAAACTAGAAATTCTCAGGTAAATTTTCTGTAAATTAATTCCTAAAGGAAACAATACTTGAAAGGCACAAATAACTGATATTAAAGATTTAACTGATGTTATTATTGATTGCATCTATCACTGTAGCCATACCAGTAATGTAAAAACAAAAAAGGTTGAGTTTCTGATTGTTTGAATTATGATTCAGTTGGCTCTGATATATTTAAATGTGCTTTGATGAACTCTGATGCTAAATGATTAAACTGTGCCTAAATCAGCTTTGAGAATTTTTAAATGGGCTGTAAAATTCATAAATCAAATGTGAAATATAAGATAGAAAAAATGATCTTATGAGAATGCATTGAATGTTGTAGTCAAGGCAACATAATCCCACAACAGCAAACTTGTTCACATTTTGCCATCAAGCTTTAGACTATATGGATTATAGAGGTAAAACCAGCTGTGTTCTGCAGAACCATACTTCCAGACACCATTGTTATTTGCTGTATAGTACATTGGTAGGTTTTTATTATAGATCACAATTCACTTCTAATAATTTAAAATGGTGGATATACACTTCACACAGCAGGAGAACGCTAGCAGAAGATGCTTTTCCAACTGCTCACCAGCACCGCTCCTGGAGAGCTACCTTCCTGAAGACTAATCTGGCCCACCTGTTCCACCTTGTGTCATGTATTCTGGTTTTATTGGTTTTGTTGGGAGCTGAAGAAGAGCTAAATCTAGTGGGTCCAGGGGACTGGAATGAAAAGCACTGTCCTGGAAGTCTTGGAAGGAATCTGGAGGCAACATTGGGATAGCATTCCTGTCAACCAACAGAAGGGTCCAGTCTTCACTCTGTCTAGTTGGTTGGTACTGTAAGGGCCTCCCACACGTTTTTATCAGTAGTGGAAAGCATGGAGGGTTTAATAAAGGGATGAAACAGCAGGAAGTTCACAAGTAAAGGATGAGATAAGGATAATGTGATCACCTTCATGTATGACCACTCCCCACAGTTTAAACATTGATTTTACTGAGGTGTGGCAGGATCAAAACAAAGCTCTGGGAAATGAGATTGTGCTACTCTCTCTACCCCGACACTGCTCAAACAAACTCCAGCCACTTGACCGATGTGTCTATGGTTCACTGATATATGGTAAACTCATCTTGTGATGGAGGATAAATCTGGACAAACTGGACAAGGATACATCCTGATGAGGTTTTCCATAGCCTTTAAGAACAGTTCTACCTACAGATGCAGCACCTTGCAACTCACAGTCTGGATTCAGACATCCTAGAGCACCACTTCAGCCTACACCAAGCCTCAGACATCCTCTGCAGCCTCCTTTTCTGTTTTGGCTGGGTCCTCAGCTGAATTGTTCAGACCCTCTAATGTAAGGCCATTTCCAAAGAATGAGCACCACTCCAAAGACCTCTCCATCAGCTGCTACAAGCACAACTGTAGAAACAGTGCCAGTACTAACTACTATTGTGACTCAGTTCTCTTCAACAACCACAACAGCAGCTCAGACCACAGCTAACACTACTATGACTGCAAATACACTGAAACAAGCACTACTGCCATGACAACAACGTAACCAGTGTGTCTGTACCGGTGTCTGTGTACCTCCTTCTCCTTGTAGTGCCTGAGGTCTTTCATGGCCACTCTTCATATCTGTACAGATATAGTGGTTAAATAGGGATCAGAAGAGGAAAGAACTAAGAGGAAGACCTAAAGAAAGAAATAAAATATGAATCAAAGAGGCAAATCAAACAAAAACATGAAAAAAGGCCTTTGAAAAAGAGGCAGAGGAAGGACAAGAATGACACCACAGAAAAAAAAGATGCTTTCTTTGTGTGCATGGAGCTCTTTGGGCATTCCAAACCTAAAGAACAGTGGATCAGAAGATGTATAAATTACCAGTTCTGGTTCCTCTAGGACATTCTTCTGTTCACTGTAGACCTGATGTTCTCTAAGAGAGCTTTAGTTAAGTGATCAGTACCACTGTAAAGGTCTAATACACACGCACTGCGCTCTCTTTAGCTTAGTACATGTTCTAGAAGAAAGTTCCACTAATGTTCTAAAGAGTTCCTGCACACCTCCCAGTTCCACACTCCAGGACCAGTAGTGGGAGTTTTATTGATCAGTGTGGTAGGGTGGAGCTCCAGGAGGCTGCTATTGATCACTGCCTCCATCAGATCCAGTTAGACACTTGGGAGGTTCTGCACTGTAGGAACACAGAACAAAAGTGTAAGAGTTGAGCCTCCAGTCCAGATCATTAATGTTAAAACTCCTTTGTACACCATACAGAATTCACACCCCTGCTGTTAATGTCAGGTGTTGAGTGTGGAAGGTTCATTGAAACCCAAAAGCCTTTGTTTTAAGTAAAAGTAGATCTTGAGATTAATAACTGACTAGTCTATATTAAATGTGTCACCGTGTAATAAGACACAGGAGTTCTGAATAATTTTACTACATTATTTCATTTCAAGAAGGATATTTCTGAGCACCTGCCACCTTTCACACATCAGCAGAACCCTTTCCTAGAACATGAGAACAGTATTAAACCCGTTCAGGTAGCCATAATTAATGCAGAAACATTTTAACTGGTTCATCCTTTGACCACAGCTACAGCAATGCTAATTCCTGCTAGCGCCTGTATACGATTGTAGTGTAGTGTTGTGAAGTCTGACTGAGGAGGTTTTTGTACCACCCTCTAACACTGTGTGAACACCCAGTTACCACTTATCTCATGTTCACTCAGACAGTGGTAATCTCCTGCATCTTCAGTCTGGACGTTACTGATGGTCAGAGTGAAGTCCGATCCAGATCCACTGCCACTGAAACGATCTGTAATTCCTGAATGTCTAAACTTAGCATTGTAGATCAGAGCTTTAGGAGTTTCTCCAGATTTCTGCTGATACCAGAACATTCCTTCACCCCCACCACTGTAACGGGCAACTGCAGGAATGGTTTTACAGCTGATTGTAAC
The DNA here is from genome assembly GCA_024036415.1 of Prochilodus magdalenae. NCBI lineage: Eukaryota > Metazoa > Chordata > Actinopteri > Characiformes > Prochilodontidae > Prochilodus > Prochilodus magdalenae. Next base: position 26,157 of record JAMWET010007363.1, on the reverse strand, counting down.
TGTTTCTCTTGGAAGTGAAGAAATTACAGGAGTCTGATTTACAGTCACCTGAACACTGGATCCTGGAGAAAGATACAATAAACAGGAACAAATAAATAATAATGCTAATAATAATCTGTATTTAGGTCCTTTATGAGTATGAAAAAAGATTATCAGTTCAAGTAAAACCCATACTTCCATGAATCTATCATGAAGGTAAATGATTACCTTGAGTCCAGAGGGTAAGCATCCAGATGAAGATGGAGACCAAAGTCATGGTTGGTTTGGGTGAAGTTGGTAGGGCAGCAGCTCTCAGTCATGAAGTGTTAAACTCACAGGACTATAAACACTAGCAGAGCACTGAAGCATGGGCTGATAATGCAAAGTGGAACCTCTCTATGGAAATGAAGAACAGTTCCTCCTCTAATAACTGATAAAAATAAGTAGAAAATGTTTATATTTATTAGGAAAATGGAAATATTCTAATAAAATACACCTAAAATGTGTGTGTGTGTGTGTGTGTGTGTGTGTGTGAGGTCACTGTAGTGTAGCAGGAGGTTTTTGTACAGCCAGTGAAGCAGGTTGTATCACTGTGGTACACGTTCGGTGGAGGAACTAAACTGGCAGTTGGAAGTAAGTACACTTTTCCTCCTTATTCAAAAGGAACCTCTTATTAAAATGATGATGGACAACAGTACAGGCGTACTTGATGTTCTTCTAAATGGGTTCTAGTCCAGATTTGAATGGGTTTGATTAGAACTGGGCTGAAGTGTGGCGAGCATGGAGCTTTAGGCTTTACCACCAGCTCCTGTTTCTGAACTGGATTTCTTTTCTTTCCAGTACAAATATTTCCTAAAGGTTTCCTGTGAAGTGTTCAGTAATGACATTTCTCTTTAAGAAGATCAAATGGAGAGCTGGATTGTAGAGTCAGTGTTGGGCTCCATTACAGCAGCTCTGTCTCCATCTGGAAGCCACAATGTGGAGGTTCTTATGAGCAGCGTTTTCTCTCCTACAGCTTTAAAGCCATAGTACATGGAGACTGCAGCTCCATTTATTTATTGTTTATTTATTGTTCTGGAGGAAATCAAATCATCTTCCATTTCAGATGTCCATCACAGGATGTGCAGGATGTCCCAGTTTAACTGAGTGAAGTTCAGTAATATTTAATCATATAAATGGAGATGAAGTGCAGCTATGAATGGGGTTGGAAATATGAGTGTGTGGGTGAAGCGGTTCAGTGTGAGGTGGTAATGAATGTTGGGGTGGGGGGTGTTAATGCATCACTGAACTCAGTTGTGTTCTGTTAGAAATAAGGGAAATGAAACTCTGTGTTTGTCCTAGGTTTGGCCCCACCCACCCTTACGGTCCTGCCCTCCTCCTCCAGCGTGGGGTCTCAGCGGATGGTCACACTGGTGTGTCTGGCCAATAAGGGCTTCCCCTCAGACTGGAAGCTGAGCTGGAAGGTGGGCGAGAGCAGCAGGATTTCGGGGGTTAGCCAGAGCCCCATTGTTCTGCAGAAGGACGACGGCCTCTACAGCTGGAGCAGCACCCTGACCCTCCAGGAGGAGGAGTGGCTAAAGCAGACAGTGACCTGTGAGGCCACCAAGGACTCCCAGCCTACTGTCAGGAAGGAATTGAGGAGAGAGCAATGCACTGGGCAGTGAGCGTCCACACGTGTGTTGGAGCTGCTAGAGCTCCTCTTGATCTTCAGTGTGTTCAAACATGGTTCTGCTTAATGCTCTGATCTTCATCTCATCCTTTCATCATCAGAATAAAGAGTTCAGTAGAAGTATCTACACTCTTTCACTCTGTATCTCCACAGGTCTTTTCTTTGTACCTGATTACATACAAAGTCTGTTATAATCATAATAATAAAGTATTTACTTCAGAATAACTGCAGTCTTTCACTGATTCTCATCATTTAATAGAATTACACACAATTTATTGAGAACATGGATGAATGATTTAATTAATGAATTAATGAACACATTGTCAAAACCACCTATAAAATGCTCCTTTATTGGCTAAAATAAATAAATAAATTAATTAATATATAGTGCTGGTTTTCTTGATTGAACTGTAATCAGAAATTCCTGAAATGATAATTGATTGTTGATCTATTAATATATTGATGTTGTCGCTGTTACAGAAGGATTACAGAATCACAGTTCATGTAAATACACAGTGCCCATTCAAACCCAGAAACTGCAGTACAAGGAGAAGTCACGATGTAGAAAATCAGAGATAAAAGCTGAATAAAATGATTCAAACATGATTAAACATTACAATAAAAATAAAATTAAACATTAAAATCTAATTAGAGTAAACAGGGCTGGTACTGGACACACGGGATGTAGTACTAATGTTGCTGTTTCAAGCCTAGGGGAACTTGAACCCTGCACAAGTTGAGCGTGGACCATAACCATGGATGGCTGTATGATGGCCGGAGATGGGAGATGTCTCTCTATCTGTCTCTCTCTCTCTCTGACTGTTTACTGCTTAACGCTGCTTCTTAGTGTTCAGCTGGGTGGGCTGTGAGGAGGGGGGCATTCCCTTCCTACTCTAGTGCTGTTGTAACTGTCAGTGTTTCACAGTCGACTGATTGTTTATTGAACACGACCATAAAGCACCAGAAGATATACTGATCTTCAGGATCAATCCTTCTTGGTTTCCTGGAAAGCGTCTGTCTCAGGTCCTGACTGGATCAGTTCTGACCTTGGGGGTCAGTTTTAGGTCCACTTCTATTTTCCTTAAATCAAATCCTCCATACGTATGAACACAGTACAAACTGGACTGAACACAGATACCTGATGAATGATGAATATCTATCTATCTATCTATCTATCTATCTATCTATCTATCTATCTATCTATCTATCTATCTATATATCTATAATACTCTGATTAATATCAGATTTAATCTGTGGTGTGTTCTTGTTAGGTGTAAGTTTACTGTAGTCTGTAGATCATGATAATCAAATAAGTCTCTGTATACGATCATATCTTAGACTAGCACTCTTATCCCGGGATCAGACTGCCTGATATCTCTGTCCTTCTCGATGAGCACTGTTCCAGATCATAGTGTCTTAAATCACTCCCAGGTCTTGATCAGACACTGGTAACACTGCATGTTTGACACTGACCTTTCTCTCTCCCTCTCGCCTTGCCCTTCTAACTTGGTTGCCTCCGCTGACTGCTACTTCTCAGTTCCGGCATCAAGAAAGGAGAGCATAAACTATTCCATATTTCAACTGAGAGATTCATAAATCTTTTCCTCTGCCTGTCTGAAATTAATGACCAGTCTCTCTCCATGGAAACTGAAGAGTATTTAAAATCAGAGAAACACTTAGACACCAAATTCTCTCCTGGACAGTGTTTAGCATTAGCATGCATGCTTCTGACCTCGGAGTAGGTGCTGGATGAGCTGGACAATGCATCAGAGGAGGGTTATAGAAGACTGATCCCAGCTGTGACTTCCTGCAGAAAAGCTTGGTGAGTAAACAGCCTACAAAGAAAGAAACAGAGAATTAGGCACAATCATGCAACCAAAAAAACAAAATCATAAGGAACTTAAAATCATCTGCCCTCTGTTGCTTGGTTCCAGTATGATATTCTGAACATCACTGATACCATCGCAAAGTTAATTAAAATCTCCAAGCAGTAACTTTGACTTGTTTCTGTAATTTACTAATTAAGTGCTTATAAACTTATAAAATATCTAATTACACTACTGTTCCTGTTTAACATTAAAATATCACATATTGGAGAAATGCAGAAAGTGATTTAAAATATTTTAAATGATTAATTTGTTATAATAAGATTAATACAATTCTAACATAAAGCACAAAAAAGCACTAAAGTAAATTATCTTGTGGTGCTGTATTAGAGTTTTCATCTACTGTAATGTCCAGCATACAAGGCTACAACTGAATAGTCAGCAAACAGTCCACTTTAAACCCACAAGAAGTTGAAAATGTGTGTCCAAAGATAAATGTTTGCAAAATCTAGTAGGCGGTGCCTATGTCTGTGGCTCTTATGTGAATACACCAGGAACCATATCAAACATGATAATGATCATAGTTGGTTAGCTAGTTTATTGTTTCTTGCTTCTTAAAAAAGGGAATGTAATTGTAGAACGAAACAATGTGTATCTGAACATTAGTGTGACTGTGAAAGAAAAACTTGACATACTGGACAAAAAATTTCAAAAGTCTACTATAAGGTATATTTATTAATTTGCAGACTAGCTGGCTGTAATCTCACTATAAACTCCTGTAAAACTCTCTGCTGTTCCCTACAATCAACAACCATTACACTAAAGGAGCTGGACCTTAGTAACAATGACTGCAAGATTCAGGAGTGGAGATGTTCCCTGTTGGGCTAAAGAATGTGAAGTTTAACCTGGAGCTACTCAGGTGAATTTTCCTTGAATACTTGCCTACCTGGAAAGATGTTAGGAGAGAAGCTCAAGTACTCACGACACCAACAGCATAATTTGTTTAACTGTTTTCAAAATTCAATTGTATTTGTGATATTTTCAGTAAAATGGATATACTAAAATGAATTTCTAATGTACACATGATATATATTTTCTGTTATTTTATTCCAAAATGCTTTTGTAGATACACTGTTAATATAATGTCTCTCTTTTGCAGACTAGCTATCTGTAATCTTGGGGAACGAACATGCCAACATCTAGCATCAGTTCTACTAACAGAAATTTCCTCCCTAATAGAGCTGGACCTCAGTAACAATGACCTGCAGGATTCAGGAGTAGAACTGCTTTCTGCTGGACTGAAGAGTTCACAGAGTAATTTGAAGATACTTAGGTAAACCTCCTAATATTTTAAGAGAGCAATGCCACTGTATTGGTTCATCAATCTGAACAGATGTACCTGGCTTTAAATAATTTATATTTTTTATTGAACAGAGCATGATGTATATGTGAGTAGACCCCTGCTGGATACAAGTGGCAAAAAACTGCCAAACTTAAATCAGCAGTCTTCTAAGTGTTTGACCCAGGAGATGAAGTGACAAATAAAACTAAAACTAAAAAAAATTAAAAGTCCACTCTGGAGTATCAGTTTAGTTGTCTGTGTGCTGGTTGTGCACTGTTAAAAGTTCACAACTGCAGTTTTTCATGGTTGAACTGCTGCCTTCAGAAACCCCATGTGAAGAACCACTCCAACACTGAAATGGACAGAGGTGTCTGAATGAAATTGATGAAGTGAACTTCATTAAAAACATGAGATCTACTACGTCTTTCAGCTGCACATGATGTATGTACACCACATCTACACTGATGGGGACACTTACACCTGATGTCTTGGTTAGTATTATTAATAAAACGCTGTGGTTCTACAAAATTTCAGACTTCTCAATTATTGAAGGTCTCAATAACAACAAAGTCTAGATGTAAATAGACCATCCTGACCTGTTCTGGGTATCTCAGTGTAACAGAAATCTCTGACTGAACCCCATTAGGAAGGCTACAAGATATAGCCAAACTCGGGTCAGTGGAAGCTTGAAAAACAGCCGTACTGCAGTAGCACAAACCCCTTCTAGTGAGAACCCTGTAAACATGTGTCTGAGAAATACAGGAGTGAAGGACACTGGCTGTGACTGAACCATGGGGGTCTCCTGTGCCTGTTAAAGCAGCTGAGTTACTGTCAGCTCTCCTTTCCAGCACAGTGGACAGAGAGAAGACCTCTACTACACAGCTCCTGGAATGGACCACAGTTTTCAGATTTTTTTTTTTTTTAAAGATTTTAATCGCTAATTAATTCCCCCCCATTCCCCCCCACAGTGGGGAAATTTAGTCTCCGCATTTAACCCATCCGTGAAGTGAAACACCCACAAACACACTCACTAGTGAACACACACACTAGGGGGCAGTGAGCACACTTACCCAGAGCGGTGGGCAGCCCTATCCACGGCGCCCGGGGAGCAGTTGGGGGTTAGGTGCCTTGCTCAAGGGCACCTCAGTCATTACTGTCAGTTCAGGGAATCGAACCGGTGACCCTCCGGCACGATTTATTGGCACGATTCCATCCCGTGGTTCTTTGAACCACTTTTTTGTTTTTAACTGTTTTTATGTCTGCCACATGGAGAAGGGGTTTTAACCTTTCTCTGCTACCCTAACCTCCAGCCCACGACTGCCCCAAGATGGCTGGGTGGACTGCTGTGGTGGACCTCGTGTTGTCTGTGAGAGGGCTGAGATACTTGAATCAACACCCAGGACTGATTCTGGGCTTATTTGGGGGAGGGGCTCATAATCGCTTGTTTGCTTTTACACACAAGAACTCCATCTGAGCTGGGTCAAATGCACAATTGTTGCACAACAACCCCAGAACAATGATTAGAAAAGGTCTAGAGATCAGGATTTTGGAGGACTACTCTTTCACTGTCAACCAAATGTACTCAAGGAGCAAGCAGATCTGAGGAGAAAAGCTCTAGTGTGAAAAAGCTCTTAGTGTGTTTCTGGGACATGATGAGTCTTCCTCCAGTGGTATAAATGTGTAATGGCAGACAATATAGTGTGAAAGTTCTGAGTCAAATAGTTCCAGACCTGTGGAGATCAGTAAATAAAGCCCTCCAATCACAAAGCATTTACAGTCTAATGAAAAGAAGAACAAACTCCATCTTAAGTCCTGATTTCCACAGAGTGTGTTATTGTGTGGATCATCCTCCCCTCAGCACCTGCAGTAGAGTCCAGCTGCAGCAGTGCAGTCTCTGTGCAGTCTGACTGAGGGAGGTTTTTGTACCACCCTCTAACACTGTGGGAACACCCAGTTACCACTGATCTGATGTAAACTTAGACAGTAATAATCTCCTGCATCTTCAGTCTGGACATTACTGTTGGTCAGAGTGAAGTCAGATCCAGATCCACTGCCACTGAAACAAGCTGGAATACCGGACTGTCTCTTGTTGGTGTAGTAGATCAGGAGTTTGGGAGTTTCTCCAGGTTTTTGCTGATACCAGTGCAAAAACTTATTACTACGCACTGCAGGGCTGGTTCTACAGTTGATGGTGACTGAGTCTCCTGGAGAAACATTTTTCCCTGTAGGAGTCTGAGTCACAGTCACCTGACCACTGGATCCTGAAATATTACAAAAAAATGAAAACACAAATTAACAAAATCAAAGTATGATTAGAAGCGTTAAGGAATAAGATTATACAGGAATGAATTCCCCACAAAGGTAAAGGAGTGATCTACAAAGAAACAAACAGTACATAAATTATTCTACAAATCTAAAGGAGTGAGTTACCTTGAGTCCAGAGGGTGAGTGTCCAGACGAAGATGGAGACCAAAGTCATGGTTGGTGTGGGTGGAGTTGGTGGGGCAGCAGCTCTCAGTCATGAAGTGTTAAACTCACAGGACTATAAACACTAGCAGAGCACTGAAGCATGGGCTGATAATGCAAAGTGGAACCTCTCTACGGAAATCTCTTCACCAAACCCCTCTATAATAAACACATAGGATTATTTAGATGGAGGTAAAAGGTGTAGTTCAGGTGTGTTAGTTCAGTAGTAGTTGATCTATAAAGATCATAAATAGCTGATGAATGGAGAAGTGTTGGGGTAAACAGTGTGAGGAGTAATGTAGGTGTATGTACAGGGACTTCACTGAAATGGATCAGTGTGGTTCTCTTTCAGTGGAGGAACTAAACTCAGTGTGAAAAGAGACTTTTATTCTATTTAAACAGGAGATTTATTTCATTATTCTCATCATCAGTTCCACTGAAACACACCCACACACAGTCCATTCTACAGAAGAACCACACACTCACTTAGTACTGTGTGCAGTTCTTGAGGGAGTGTGTCTGAATGAAGCTGAACATCTGGTGACAGTGCTGCTCTATTCTGGAGAGAAGAGGACCACTCAGGCCTGTTCATGCAGATCTGAGTTTTCACCCCACTGAGTTTCAGTGCATCACACAGCCGTACTGGTTAGTGTGGACTGGTCTCCTCTAATACACATGTTCTACTAGTAGATGAGGAATAACAGACACCGGGTCCTCAACAAGGACAGAACACGGCTGGTACCGGTGTCTCAGTATGTCTCACAGTGTCTCTAACCTACACCTGAACATGGACGACTTAATAAAGTCATTATTCTATCTGGATGCTGAACATTCTTCTTACCTTCACACAGCTCAACACAGACCTGAAACCTCCTGCTTCCTGAGCAGCACATCAACTTACTGCTAGAGACGAAAGTGCCACCCAGTGGTCAGGATTAGGAACTGCCCCTACGCTGACATACACCTCATCTGAGAGATACTGTCTGAACTAGTGGTGGGGTTATTTTCTAGTTATGCAGTATTTACCTCAAACTGAACATTTGAGTCACATTATTATGACCACTTCCTACTTTTGACAGTAGTGTGTGTGTGTGTGTGTGTGGATCATGAAGGAAGTGACGTTATTGTAGAATCCTCTGGCCTCACCCATCCATGTGGAAGAAACTCCCAACCGATCTGGGTATGAATCCATCCTTACAGATCCCGTACACCCATACATGCTGACTGTCTTCCCTGGGGTGGATGGGATCTTCCAGCAAGACAATGCTACATGTCACACAGCTGTAAATGTCCCACACTGGTTGGAAGAGCATGACCAAGACTTCCAAGTAGTGTCCTAATTCCCCTAATTTAACCTCCTGATACCGCTTCCCAAAGTGACAGTGATGTTAGCCTTAACCCAACCCTAAGGACTTAAACAGTCTCCTGACAATCTACTGGATCACTCTGACTCAGAGAGTTCCCCTGTCTCCGACACCACAACATCAAAAAGACCTCTGACAGGGAATTTAATGTGAAGAGCAATTTAATGTGAGCGGTTCTTTAATCCAGACGTGTTTAGAGGATGAACACTACTAGGATATAATTATATAATGAGTGTAGCTGAGCTAGACTTTGACCCCATCCAGCTCCATTATCCTAGTGCTAGGTACCGTTAGCCCCAGAGGCTAACAGATGAAGCACACTGATGAGGAATGTTAATGCTAGTCTACTGCTAAAAGATGCTCTACTGAAGCAGGGTTACAGAGTAAACTCGTAAGTATTTGAGCTGCTGAGGTCGAGTCAGTGATGTTGGAGAGACAGTAAGACCTAAATCTGTTCTGTGGTGCAAATTAGCAGTTAGCGTGCTAGTTAAACTGGAGTTTTCCTGCTCCATAATCTCCATACTCAGCGCCACCTGTTCTGTAGTTGTGTGGTGGACTAATTAGCAGTTGATTGATGGTGTTTATCTGTTTATCTAATAAACATTTTATATATCTATTCCTGACTAATCTTTACATTCTGTAGTTAGTTTTCTGACTGGTGTTTTTGACACAAAGACGTTGAGACGACATGGCAACAGAACAACTAGTCCTCTACAAGATGCTGATATTTCCACCAAAGCAGAGGGGGCTGAGCTGGGTCTTCAGGAAAGAACTGATCAGCTCTTTTAAAGTGACCTGACCTCAATGTCTGATAGAACACCTTTGGATGGATTAGAGCGGAGGCTGAGAGCCAGGCCTTCTCGTCCAAATCAGTGTCCTGACCTCAACAAATGTGCTTCTGGGAGAAATGGTCAGAAATTCCCATAACAATTCTAACCCTTGTAGGAAAGCCTTCCCAGAATGGGGGGAGTTTGACGCTAGTTTTGTAGCTGTAAGGGTGGAACATCATATTAAGCCCTATGCCTAAGAAATGAGACGTCACTATGTGTGTGAAAGACAGACGAGCCAATACGTTTTGGCAATAATCTGTACAGTGGTGTAAAAAAGTTTTTTTTCCCACTCCTTCCACGGCCATCACTTTTTTCACAACCACTGTATGTATATACTCTATGTGAGTCCTATAGCGGCTTCTGTATATCAGTGATATAAAACAGTGCCACTCTGTTGGGCCGGTGTCTAATCTACCTGTTCTCACCTCCACATCCTCAGTATAACAACGTACAGGGCTGGAGGCTGAACGGGGTCTCAGGGGTTGTATTGTAGACATATAAACAGGGACGATGAGAAAATCGATACCTACCTTAAAAGTCTAAAATCTTGAAACCCATCGGTAAATTAGGCTTTGATCAGAAATCCCTCTCCAAAGAAGGTTTCTAGATCAGTAACTGGTTTTAGGGTGAAAGTGCCCCGAGTTCCGAGGCTCATTGTGGTGAACCACTGAAAAGGAGATGGCAGTATTACGACCGGAGGAGGGGAACATGTAACCCCGGGAAACAAGGAGACTGTTGTTAAATATGAACAGGAAATGCTGCAGATGACCAAGAAAAGCTGTCTCCACCTCGTCCAACTGCCGTCACCACATTCACCATTTGAATCCCTCCACCACAAAGTCCTTCTTCCATGACGACATAGATGAGTCCTCACCCCTTGTTCACCCTTGTAAATCCCAAGTCAGGAGAGGTTTACAGATCCGGCCCTTATAAACCAGCCCAAGAACAAGAAAGACTGGAGGGCTGAATCACATAACATGGAGGAAAGGAACCAGGGAAAAGGAGCCTGAACACCATGCAGAGGAATCCCACCTACTTTTCTAGTACACGCAGCTTGGAGATCAAAATGCTTTCAAAGTGACCTATGACGTCATGGACATTCCACTGACGTTTCCAAAGGACCTTTGTAAGACTGCCCCTTCCAGTTCTGCAGGACATCATGAGAGAGGACCCAGACAAAGTGTCACTGGGCATGAACTAACAAAGAAAGGTGACCATCAGATACATAAGGAACACTTATTCCACTTGTCCCTACATTATGATCCGATATTTGATCTGGGAGACTTCTATGCTTCTCCACTGAGTTTCCAACATGAGCTCATCTAAGGAATGTTCAATTATGTCCAATGGCTCCTTAATATTTCACGCAGACCAGAAAGAAAGAATTCACAGAGGGTGAATTTGGAAGGATTTCCCAACAGCAGCCATTCCGCAGTTGCAGCCTTCTCGATCATGAACATACTGAAATAAAATCTGCTGGTGTCTGTGCCCCTTGAACATTTATGTACATTTTATTTATTATTTACATGCACTGGCCTGTTTTTGATCCTCGACGAGGTTTTACATATCGTTCCTATGGTTCGTACATGTTCTATCTTTTTGTTTTTTTTTAATTTTTGTATTTCTTGTTAATATTTCTGGTGATAGGGAGGATATTCTATCCATCCGTGAACCTGTCACTATGTTTGTACTATCTATCTGGTTTAAATGGTTCAGCTGAAAAGGACCGACTAAACAAATTCATAATTTATCCAGCCCCTGATTCACACCGCCTAGAACTCAGAAGTTCACTCAGACCTACAGCGAGAGTCACCATTACAAGTCTGTAACTATAAACCGTGGAGGAGGGGAAAGGGGTGTGCAGACTTTCCAGCCTGACTGTATCATCAGTGAGAAGAATAGAATGGAGAACGGTGGAAGAACTTGTGCTCTGATGTCATAACGGACTGAAGGCTACATGGTGTGATGTCATAAAGGTGATGGGTCATACAAGTTCCGTTCACGCTGCCACTTCACGTCAGTCTGTGTTGAGACGCCAAAACGGACAGCTGCTGTTCATAACACGTACTAGATAATTCAAACCAGAACCTTCATAACACACAGCTATAAATGATGATCCAAACCCATGAGGAGGCCAGAACCAGTGATCTGCTCCTGGACATTCTGCTAGAGGTGGGTTTCTTTACCCGTGTCCAGCCTGTGGGTGAGTAAAGGAAATGAACAGATAGCATGATGATCAAATCACATCTACTTCATATCAAATCAGGAGTCCAGCTTAAGATCAGCTCTAATCTGTCTTACTTCCTTCTAGATGATCTAGACAGATACACTGAGTACAGGGTCAAGATCATCAGAGACCACCTGGAGATACTGCTGGAGGACCTCGTACCTGTGAGTGTCCAGCCTCTGGGTGGAAATGATACCACCATGATGATGGTGCCTGATGAAGAACAGACAGAACCCTTCAGAGAACCCATGGACATGGACAAGGCTGAGGGGGACAATCTGGAGAAGCTTCTGGGTGAGTAAAGAAGATGAACAGATGTCACATGATGATAAAACCACATGGAGGTGATGGAGGAACGCAGGAATTCAGCTTCATATGAGCTCTAATCTGTCTTAAAGCACCACCCAGTGGTCAGGATTAGGAACTACCCCTACACTGAGATACACCTCATCTGAGAGATACTGTCTGAACTAGTGGTGGGGTTATTATCTAGTTATGCAGTATTTACCTCACACTGAACATTTGTTGATTCACATTATTATGACCACTTCCTGCTTTTGACAGTGGCATGTGTGGATCATGAAGGAAGTGACGTTATTGTAAAATTCTCTGGGCCACTCATTCATGTGGAAGACACTCTCAAACGAGCTGGGTTTGAGTCCATCTTTACAAATCCTTTACACCCATACATGCTGACTGTCCTCCCTGGGGCGGATGGGATCTTCCAGCAAGACGATGCTACATGTCACACAGCTAGAAATGTCCCACACTGGTTGGAAGAGCATGACCAAGAATTCCAGATACTGCCCTAGTCCCCTAATTCCCCAGATTTTAACTCAGTTGAGCATGTGTGGGACCACCTCGATCACCGTGTTCGCTCTATGAATGCTCCCCTCCACACCCCCTCCAGCACCTATGGGGCACACTACAGTCAGCATGACTGACAGATACCTGTGACAACCTACCAGGACCTTACTGAGTCACTCCCAGCCTGTGTAGCTGCTGTCCGTGCTGTACACGGGGGTTAGTCATAATAATGTGACTTGGATGTGTAATTCTCAGTGTTATGTTAATTTCCTGATCAGTTAATTTATTAATTATTACTGCTCTACATATGTCTAATTGATTCATTTATCTTGAAGATTGTGGTGAGCTATTTCATTGTACTTCAGTGAGTACAGATGATCTACACTGAGAGTTCTGATGAGTACACTCCTCATACCACTTCTCAAAGTGACAGAGATGTTAGCCTTAACCAAACCCTCAGGACTTAAACAGTCTCCTGATGATCTACTGGATCACTCTGACTCAGAGAATTCCCCTGTCTCTGACACCACAACATCAACCTGACTTCTGTCAGGTACAACCTGCCCTCTGAAGCCCCTGCCACAGAAGAAGACCCCTGTTCAGGTCAGAGCATGCAGGACAGCATAGCTGTCAGTGCATGTGGAAAAGAGGTGGGAGGAGAGTGAAGGACGAGAGTCATCACTGCTTGTACTGTTGTGAGAATAAAGTGGAACTTCCTGGAGGTTTATTCATTTAGACATCAAGCTGAGGAAAACATAGGTCTCCACAGATGTGACCAAGTGGGGACAGAGACTGATCATGAGGGAGAGCCTACACTGAGGATGAGCATGGTATGTGATCTAACTGATCTAAATTTGATTACTAAACTCATCATTTATCTATAAACTAGTTTTTACCAGCGCTATCATTGATAAACAAGCTATTTAGTTAGCCTGTTAGCGTTAGCTTTGTTGAAACAGTCCTGAAACACAGAAGAGCAATTGAACGTAAGCGGCTCTTTAATCCAGACATGTTTAGAGGATGAACACTACTAGGGTATAATAATATAATGAGTGTAGCTGAGCTAGACTTTGACCCCATCCAGCTCCATTATCCTAGTGCTAGGTACCATTAGCTCCAAACTCATATTTGAGCTGGTGAGGTCGAGTCAGTGATGGAGAGACTGTAAGACCTAAATCTGTTCTATGGTGTAAATTAGCTGTTAGCATGCTAGCTAAACTGAGGTTTTCCTGCTCCATAATCTCCATACTCAGCTCCACCTGTTCGTTCTGTAGTTGTGTGGTGGACTAATTAGCAGTTGATTGATGGAGTTTATCTGTTTATCTAATTAGCATAAACCTTTTATATATCTATTCCTGACTAATCTTCATGTTCTGTAGTTAAAGTTTCTGACTGGTGGTTTGACAGAAAGACAGTTGAGACGACATGCCAAACAGAACAGCCTTGTCCTCAACAAGATGCGGAGATTTCCACGAAAGCAGAGAGGGATGAGCTGGGTCTTCAGGAAAGATTGATCAGCTCTTTTAAAGGGGACCTGACTGGCCTGACCTCAACCTGATAGAACACCTTTGGGATGAATTAGAGCGGAGACTGAGAGCCAGGCCTTCTCGTCCAACATCAGTGTCTGACCTCACAAAAGTGCTTCTGGAAGAATGGTCAGAAATTCCCATAAACACATTCCTAACCCTGTGGAAAGACTACCCAGAAGAGTTGAAGCTGTTATTGTAAGGGGCCGCCCGCGGCGTGGTCCTCCCGCCACCAGAGGGAGGCCATGCTCTGCCACTTGCAGTAATCAGGCTAATTGAGAACACCTGGTTACTGCCCTTATAAGGACTGCCCACTGTTCAGATGGTGCGAAGTTTTGATATCCAATTCAGATCATGCCAGTGTTGGTAGTACAGCTTGTACATGCGCCTAAGAGTGAAAGAGTGAAAAAGTGAAAGAGTGAAAGAAACCTACTAGTTTGCTCACCAGGCCTCTAGGGTCCTCTCCCTTGAGGCTGCTCTCAGTTTCTTCCCCTTTGTTTTGTTTGAGAAATATTATTTTAGTTTTGAAGCTCAGAAGATTTTGGTTCTCCTTTCCTGAGTATCTTCCTGTTTAGTTTCACGATACAAACTAAGGGCCCGCAGTTTAAACGTCTTCTTTCTTTCCCTTTGTTTTCGGTGCCTTTGTTCTAATTTTCCCGCCGTTTCTTTGCCCTTTGTTTATATTAAATATATTATATTTATATTATATATCTGATTTGGTTTCCACAGCGTGACATCTGTATTTGAGTCCCCCCTGGTGGAGGTTTCCATCAGGTGTGAAATATATAAACGTTGCCTTGTTACAGTTATAGCTGTAAAGGATGGAACATCATATAAACCCTATGGTTTAAGAATGGGAGGTCACTCAAGTTCAGATGTGTGTGAAGGCAGAGGAGTGAATACTTTTGGCAATATAGTGTATGTATATACTCCATGTGAGGTCCTATAGCAGACCTCTGTATAACAGTGATATAACAGTGCCACTACTGTTGGGCCGGTGTCTACCTGTTTACACCTCCACATCCTCAGTAATACAACGTACAGGGCTGGAGGCTGAACGGGATCTCAGGTGTTGTGTTGTAGACATATAAACAGGGACTCTGAGAAAATTGATACCACCTGAAAAATCTAAAATCTTGGAACCCATCAGTGCATTAGGCTTTGATCAGAAATCCCTCTCCAAAGAAGGTTCTAGATCAGTGACTGGTTTGTGGGTAAAAGTGTTCCGACTCTTGTGGTGATCACTGAAAAGGAGACGGCAGTAAACTGCTGCAGATGAACTCAGACAACAATCTGTCTCCACCGTCGTCCAACCGCTTCACCACATTCACCATGGTGATCGCTCCACCAAAAATTCCTTCTTCTAGGATGACGAATGAGACTGAGGTCCATCAACTCCTTTTGCACCCTTGTAAAGCCCAAAGTCAGGATGGCAGTTTTGACCGATATGCCTAGATAAACCAGCCCCAGACCAAACCAAAACTGAGGGAACCAGGGAACCAGTGATCCGTTAACACCCACTCATGGGCCTCCTGAAGGTTGTGCAGTATTCACATTGTTCACAAATGAAAGGTGAGGTATTTCAGAAAACCAGGCATATGGATTATGCAGGAGGGAATCCCCACGAAATTTCTAGAAAAAACCAGCTTGGAGGTGTGTCCAATTATTCCATTGGCCTTTTCTGATACTGCCAGACCATCGACAAAAATGGATTTCATCCCCCCCCCCCCCCCCCAGAGGGGACTTTTTCAGGGTGGTTTTATAGCTTTTCCCATAAAGAAATCAAACTCAAAAAAACGGAGTTATGTCATTGGCTGTTGTCAACTGGGAATATGCTGGTTGGGACCCAATGCTTTCAAATGTACCCCCCCCCCCTTTGTTTTTTTAAAAAAAAATGGCCTGGAATCACTGAATTCAAAATGTTTCACTTCATAAAGTTTCCAAACAGAGAAATCATGGGTGGAGGGATAGAAAAAAGGAGGATACTGAGGGTTTATGTCAGTAAAATGAGGTAGCGTCTTGAAATCAGATAGCCCAAGCACGATCTGGGATCTGATTCTTCATGGATTGTCTTAAATTGGCAATTTGGGATTTACAGAATATTCCAAAGAGAACTTTGACGTCTCCTTTGGAAAGTCCTGTTTGGATTTGGCCTCGGGAAGCGTTGGTCTACTGCACTCCTTCATGATATATAATCCAGCCCAGGAAAGGTTTTAAAGCTCTGACCACGTGATACTGCTGACGGCTGTATGAAGATTCCATCTTGGAAAATACACACCTCACCAACAGCAAACCTGCATGGTGACATACAAAGAAGATCCCGACAATATACACTAGCATGGTTCTGTGGGATGGAGAATATTGTCCACCCTCCTATAAATGTGTATAGCTAGAAATTATCTCTAGACAAAATTATTAATTAAAGTCGTTCAAGGACAGAGAGAAATAGATCAGCAATGGCAACAACAACCCCAAAATCTCCATGGGCAATTTATGTTAAGAATTTAGTCAAAACCAAACCTGGGAGCCCAAGACCTAAGTCCTTTCCTGTGACTGGATGGAGGGGTTACTGAGAGCCAAAACTATTTCACAATGGCCAGGAGGGCAACACTCACAAAGAGCCTGTTTGTTTATGGCGTGTCAATTTTCACTCTCGTTTTGTTGCCGCCGCAGCCCGCTTATCCCAAAGAACAGCGATTGTTCATTGAAAAGCTCCATACTGGACCAAGTGTTGCTTTGTTCCACAATAATAGAGGGCAGTCACGGTTGGCTTTGATCGTAGGACTAGAAGATCAATGTTTCTTTTAAAGCACCTTCACCCCTCTGGACGAGAGATGCTCTTCTATGAGGGTGGGTAACTTTGAAGGGCGAGAGTGTAATGATGGCCACAGTACTAAACGTAAAGGATATTCCACCCGTAATAAATAGCGGGTGGAATGTTTCATGTGGTCATGATTTTAACTGTGAGATACAGGCATGATGAGTGACGGCGGGGCTTGGGCGGTAGATTTGTTCCAAAAAACTGTCAGTTTACTAGACACTATCACTTACTTTTTGGGTTGTTTTTTTTTATAGTATTATACCAGTCAGTGCACAGTTGGAGCACCACAGGGGACTGTACTTGTACCTTTTCCTCTTCACACTGTTACACCTCAGACTTCAAAGTACAACTCTGAGACGGGGCCACATGCCAGAAGTTCTCGGACCATACTGCTATTGTGGCTTTGTGTTAAGGGTTGAGGGGCAGGAGGCGTGGAGTGATGTAGTCAGTACAGGGGACACTCGGTGCTGGTAGGAGTCTGTGTTGTGGTATGGTGCCATAGGAAACAAACCTGCTACTGAACACTTCCAAGACCAAAGAGAAATGGTGGTGGACTTTCGCCTGTAGTGAGGGTCCAGACAACTCACCACCAAGGTGTGTGTGTGAGTCCGGTCTATACTCGGGCGGGTAGAAGGTAGAGAGGGTTAAGTGACCAACTGACAGGTATCGTGGACTAACTCTGGATGATAATATGGGGTCAGTTGTTGTGTGTCTTGGTCAGCCCGTGTCAACAACAGAAGTCCATGATACAGGAACGTGGTGCTAGTGTCCGACTGCTTTATTCAATGGAGGATGGCTGGGGTATGTTATCATTTGTGACTGTGTGGTCGCTGTCCAGCTGTCTCTTCTATGCCAGTGGTGTCGGTTGTGGGACGGGGACAGTGTTAAGTTAACGAGCTGTGAGTGAAGAGATGTGTGTGACGGACTGGGACAAGGCTGGTCAGTCTGCGTGAGCAGGGTTCAGTTGTTGGTTGTGGAAGCTTGGACTCTGTGGGAATGTGTATGTATGTATGTGGATTGTGGAGACGGTATGTATGTATGTACTGAGTCATGTATGATGATATGTGTGTATGTGTGTATGATGGTGTGTAGTGTGCCCTGTCTGTATGTGTATAGAGGTAACACTGCACACATATCTGCGTAGTCCTATATTTCATGGTATACCACACAATGCATGAATCCAGTAGGCACGTACCCCCACCTGTGCGGCACTACGCAGTCATCATGGATCAGAAGCCCCCCGAGTCAGGCGCCCCCCCCCCCCCCCCTATTTGGTTCACGGGTGCCACCAGAGACCATCCATTCCTGTGGCTCCCAGAAGCCTGTCGTAAGAGATTGATTGCTGTTAAGATCTTAATAGAAAGAGCAAGAAAGTAAGGGATGGGGATTATAATTCGGTGTGACAAGCACTGGAAGATATACTCACTACCAAACCATTTATGCTAATTGTGTCTTTGCCATTTCTCCAAGTAAACCACCCGACAGCAAAAGCAGACCTATCAAGGCGGCCTGTTCCAATATCAGTCCTCGAATTCCAAGCATCTATGTGGCCAGGACACGCAGGAATCTGAATCCGATGAGGGTGACACAAGGATCCATAGTGCAACTCATGGGATTATTGTTTTGTTAATCCCTGCTTCTTATTATAAATGCAGTTGGTCTAACACAATTAGAAGATTCAGAGATTTACATTTAGTAAAAACAAACACCAGAAAGGAAGTATGCGAGAAATGTAGTCCATGGCTTCATATGCCGCATGCTGTGTCGTACTTCGTGGCAGAGGGTTCAGAACGAGGTTGACCATGCGGATCATAGGAAGTGGCAGTGATGCGAGGACCTGCTGGCGTTTTTCAGCTTCCCACAGTGATGGTTTTGTTCCTGAATCTTGTCGGGTTGTTTGTGTTGGTGTTTAATAATTGGTTGTTTGTGAGGGTTATTTTATTTACACTTGTAGCACCTCCACAATTACTTTAACTGTTTGACTGTCCCTGCTACATCTACACACTTGAAACCGCTGGCACTCTCGCACTTACTCTTACACCAACTAACTAAGATTGCCCATGGTATTATGTTGATTTCAGTCACTATTTGTTGGTAATTGTCTCGCCCCCCTTTGCACGCACATACATCTTTAAATGCACATTTATTATTTATGAAATTGACCATAACGACATGGTGTCACTGACTGTTTGAGCACGGTGTTTGATCTCTAAGAGAGTTACATATGGTTGTTTTTGTTTTTTTTTTTTTTTTTTACATGGGTAGTAAGATAAGTTCTACCGGTATTTGTGTATTTGACTGAAATGATTCTGTATGTGATTTCGATGTATTTGAAAACATGTCTTTTGTGGTCACACTGAGTGCATGATTTCAAGGAGTAATTTATCCAGTGAGTGATCGTTGAAACTGTACTATGTTTGGTGTGTTAGTTTATAGTTAATAGCACGCCTGAGCTCAATAAAGTATCTATATAGCTTATCTATCCTATCATATCGTATCTAATCCTCTTTCTAATCCGTATTCTATCTGTGTAAATGTTTCAAGCCTGAGAAAAGATCCAACTACACAAATGTCAGTGTTTACTGCCAGCCCTAAGATCTCCAACATCTGCAACAAAGACCAGAAGGTCTCAAACGTTACAGCTGCCTGAGGTCAACCAAATATCGTTTGTTAACAAACAAGAGTACCCAGAGGAAGGCAGTGGGGAGAATTTGGAGTGCCAGAACTCAATGTGTCACACACTGTGAAATGTCTGTACTTACAGGTTTAGACAACAATGTCGGTGCTTAAATAGTGAAACTAGTGTGCTGAGGAAGTCTGGTGGAAAGGGAGAAAATGTTGTGCAGATTACGTTTCGCCATCCTGTATCTGTTATGACTTAAATCACCAGGAGAGTGAGAGGTAATAGAATGTTGAAACGAAACCTGTGGATTGTTCATTTTTAACTTAAAAGTAGTATTATGTCGTGTATGGGAAATGCTAGAAACGTGTGCTGACGTCATAACGGAGTTGAAGGCTACACGTCGTTTTATTGAATGATCAGAATAACATCATATTTCATATTATAAATCTAGGAATAGTCCATCTTAAGATCAGCTCCAATCTGTCTTACCGTTCCTTCTAGATGATCTAGAAGATTACACAGATTACACAGGGTTAAGATCTCAGAGAGCCAACCTGGAGAATACTCTGTGTTGATGGAACACCCACTGGCTCGTACGCTTCTGTGAGCTTCGCACAGTTTTAACTGTTTTTTCCTGTTGCTTTACTTTGCTTGTGTCCAGCCTCCTGTAATTTATGGGTGGTGAAACTTGAGCATGGCCCTACCTAGTTGATAATGTGGTTTGGCGCTGCCTGTTTAAATAGGCATGAAGATCACAGACATGAAATCACGGCCAAATCAGGAGATATTGAGAACGCCAAATGCCATGTGAGGCATGGAGCAATGTATAGAGACAAGGTATTGAGGGGGAACAATTACTGCAGCACGAGAAGCCTAGTTCTGGTTCAACCTAAGGCGAAACGTGGTAGTAAAAGACTAGTAGGAACAGATGTTCTTACATCGATGATAAGCAACCAATAAAGCATTTGCAGAGACTGGTCTGATTGGATATGAAGAGGAATTCATCTTGATGCTTTAAACCTGAGCATCTAATCTAGTGTCTTAAGATAGCCGTCTAAGGTGAACTATGCGAGTGAGCACATCACTGCTACGTAGGACCAGACTCCAAAGTCACCAGCGTGATGGCCTGCTCTCTTGAGGTAGTGATCCCGCTGGAGGAGGTTCCATAACGGATTGTTACAGGGTTCACCTGCCTCTAGGGGTGCTCTTAATTTATTGATGTAAAGGAGATCCATCTCAGATAAATGAATCTGGAACATGTTTAAGGATGTAACCCTTTCGTGAATGCTGGGTGATGTTACCGAGCTTCCTGGAGCAGATTATTGTAACCAAAGGGGTTTTTTGGAGCAAACAGTCTGATTGGGGGGCCTGTTCGCCTCGATTCATCTGAGCCCTAGCTCGTACTGTCGCTTTCTTAGCTGAAATGGAAGAACCTGGAACCCGAGGTTTAGAACCTGGAAAGAAGAGAAAGGACCAGTGATCGAAGGGGCACACCGCAGACAAAGGCGGTGCTGCCTGTCCAGACACGGGGACCTCTGGCAACCCTAAATGCTTGCAGTTCAATTTACGATAAGAACGATCAAAGGTCCCCACGCTAAGGACTCAGACCTCAATACACCAAGAGAGAAAAGGAAAGCATACCCCACAGCCAACATCGGCACAATGTAGAGAACATCATTGTAGTACCGAATTTGAGAGACTTGACCAGTTTAGAGTCCGAAATAGTGTTTGCTGCATAAGCTGACACAGAAAGTGTGAAGACGAGCAAGCAGAAGCATGAATGAAAACCCAAATCCACACATACGCACAAAACCCACGACCCACACAACCTGGACCAATACAACACACAGATACTAAACGCTACACAACTCCAGTCAACAGAGATACTTTCGTAATTGCTATCGTTAAAACAAGGTGACCCTTTTTAGGCTGTTCAGTCCTGTTGCTTTACTAGTGTGTATATTGATGTTAATCTGCATTGGTCAGTGGATACATTTAGAGGACTGTATTGTGAAGATGTTGCTCTGTCTACTTTGTGGAGAATGAAGAAAAGCGCCAAATAGAAAGCAAAGAACACAGTCAACAACTATCATACATGGTACCACCGATATATAATGAAATCACAAGAGCTGCGTCAAAGAATGACTAAGCTGTCCTGCTGGCCCTGCATACATTTAATGCTCTGTCGCCCAAATAGTGCGAATATAATAACTAGACACCTCGATTAGCTAGTAGTCTAGAGCCTCCCCCTTTTTTCTTATACATGCCCCAAAAAAAACACCACACACCTCGATTGCTAATTTAGCGAGCTATTACATCCAATTTGATCTACATCGCCACACAGAAGTTATACCACAAACCACAAAATAATACATGCCATCCTGAGTGTACATCACATAATCTTAGGTATACTTGGGAAGATGACCACGCACCCAGAAGTAGTATGTATCCATGTTTAATAACAGTTGAGTCATGTGCGTGTAATGGAACAGAGGTTCTCTCGTGAGAAAAATATGGATGCTAAGTCCTAGTACGAAATGGTGACACAGAACAACACTACTAGGATGTATGGACTTTTGACATGGATTATGGATTTATTATGAGAGTCATTTATATCTTAACTTGGGGATCCAGGAATTACAGGTTGTCGAGAGAGCTCCGAGCAAATATAGCGATGGATAATCGAGGCAATTTCTGTCCATACATGGATGAAATCATGGTATTTATAATACCATAGAAGCCTGGATCAATTAACCTCCACCGAACCTCATGGACAAGAGAAGGTCAATGTACAGAGATGGGCACCACCCTCCATTACAGAAGGAGATTACTAAAGATGTATTATCAGATGTGCACATGGAAAAACCAACCTTTAAAAGAAGACAGTGGTACGAGTAGCACTGAATAGTGTTTTATGGTAGTTTGATGCTTTATTGTAAGCAATTTGGTTAGTATGTTAGTATGAGATGTGAGTCACGGAGTTGATTGCACGTGTAGGACCATGCTTTTTCTTAGCATGGAGCTTTATAGTAATGGGATATTATTAGTATAGCACTAATCGCAGTCAAGTTTGAGATGCCACCAAAGGTCCTCCTTATGTCAACTGTTTTTTTTATCTTGGTTTCAGTACTGTAACATACAAACTATAATTCTACGACAGCGGTCGTGTGGTAATGAACTAGGGCTGTGTTTGTACAGTGTTTGTAGCGCCCCGGTGTGGCTGGTTGAAACATGATGGTTGTTTTATTCAGGTGTATTCCACATTGAAAGTTCGACTGTAGGGTTGGCTGTTCATTGAAAAACTTGTGCAGGTCGTTAGGTGTATGAGAATCTCAGTTACAGCGGTATAAATGCTAGTCTTTCCGTATCTAAGTTATGTTTTTGTTCTATGAAGCATTATGAACACTGGTAGATCTTTATGAAAAGCAAACCCATTCTAACTCAGATGATAGAGGTTGAGAAAGTAGGGACAATCAGGGCAGTGAAAATTTGGGTCTAGCTTGTCTCGGATAAATCACAGGGTTGTTCATTGCAGAGATCAGAGTTCTGTCAGAAACCGATACACCTGTTGACGTACAACTGAGTCCTCTATTTTTTTGTACAATACATTCTCTCCTTCTGTGTCTTGGCCTGGTAAAACAAGTCGTTAGATGATCAGTTCATTTTTGTGGGGGTTGTAAACACTGTGTATGAAGCATTCAGTCTATTGTGGGTTGCAAAGGGACTTTGTAACAATCAACGGGGAGATAAGACGCTTGAAAAGCCTTTTAGGTTGGTGAGGTAGGTGGTTCTATGGTCGGTTGGTTTTCTATGTAGATATTTGGGAGTAGTGTATACTTTTTTTTTTTTTTTGTGTTTTGTTTTTGTTTGTTTTTTGTGAACCTGGCCGGGTATGTCTAGTGTTATAGACTTGATTTTGCCGGCTTTCATTGAAGACTATGGAAATATCCTCAGTTATAAAAGCTGTGGATGATGAGTAGTGGAGTGGCGACCCTTGTCTGTATGCATCTGCTTGCCTTTACTCTGATTAAAGAATGATGTGAATGAACTGAGGCGCGATTCCGAGAGAAAACACCTGTCAAAACATGATAATTTCCAATTAGTTGTTGACTCTACAACGATGTGTTGCTTTGAACCCCCCCCGTGAATGCATGTGTGTTGATTTAGTATGGTCGAATTCATTCGTTGTTGTTAGGTGTAGTAATGTATTGTCTAAAGGCATTCATTTAGCCACAGGAAAACAGTAACACACTCGAGGGAATTATGAACCTTGAGGAAACCTAATCACAGAACATGAGTCTAAAATTTTTAGTAAAAATCTAAACCCAACAGTTTGTGACCTGATTCAATAAGACTGTGTTTTATTTGCTGTTGGGATTCTGACTTGAATATAATAAATCATTGTTTTTGTGGTGCTGTAGAACCAATAATACAATTAGAATAGCAGATAAAATAACATTATAATGATTTAGTAACACTGGAATTTCGCTTCACCAAATAGGTGAGCGTTTCGTATTTAACTAGAAAGCGCACGACTTGCGAGGCAACCGAGGAAAAAGGAAACAGAAAATGGTTTGTTTAGTGTCAGGGACTTTTCTGTGAGTGGATTATGCTTGAACACAATAGTTCACAAAACAGAAAATATGTTTTAAGTGGGCGTGGCGATTCTACTTCACTGTGCACATCTGAACACTCTTAGCGGCTCCTAAGACTTATAAAGGTGTGTAGTAAAGATCTTAATTGCTAGATTATTTGTTATAAGTAGGGAATGCAAGGGCAAGTATGGGATGTATAATTTAAAAAAGTTCGTTAACATAGAACACTGTTTAAAGGAAACATTCATAAGCCCTTTTAAAAGTTTTTTTTGCGCTAAGACTTTAGTGTTTTGTTTATTGTTATTTTATGACCGGTGTCCTGCTGATCGAGTTGGCATAGAGGCGGCTGTGTGGGTGGGGCTACGACGGGTCGGGGGGCTTGCACGTGGGCATTTTTCATCAGAAAATTCTTCTATGGACCGGTCCTATTATCAGTCAGGAAGACAACCACGTACCTCACATTCAGGCCGACACTTATGGTATTTAGATCGCTGAGTGATTTTAGTACCTGCTGACAATCCACCCTTTGGATGCCGAGTGAGACTCATGATATGTCTCTGTGCGGAAAACATTAGAAATTAACACCTTCACATATAACCATCTCTTAGTCCTGTACCGTATTCTAGTAATTCTGGTATGATGGACTGCTTTTATGTGTCTAATGTGCTCAGGTGTATAAACAGTGTCAGCCAGCAATGAACATGACGGAACTATAATGACACTTCATTTTTCTCAGAACGAGATGTACAGGTATGACACGAAGGGATGGGCCTGAATCTTCGAAATGAACCATCGGTTCCGGCCGGGAACTATTGGGGATACCAAGCAAGGATATTAAGCGGAACTATTGATGGACAAGCACTACTGGGGCTGAAGCTTATGTAAACTAAAACCAATAAAGGCAAGGGTCCAGTAATTCTTCGGAGGAAACTAATCCGGGTGTGATCCTCGGCTGCTTTTTTTTACCGATGATCCCAAGTGATGGAAGGGCGTTCACTGGTTTTTGATCGTATTCTGTTCATTCCAGAACACATACACATGAAAAGTGCTCAGAAATGGGGTGCATGTTCTGGACAAGGGCGTGAACTTAATGGCGTTTGAAGGAGGAGTGAATGAAGATGACCTGAGAGGTATTTTTCATACTGCTGGTTCCATTTCTTCAAATGCAGTTCGTTGGGAACTGTCCATTGTTTTGAATCAAGTAGTGTGGCTACATGGTAGGAGTTAAAATTTGTTGCACAGCGGCAGGAGCAACAATAGCCAGTAGTAGGTGTGCCTCTCGCGGGTTAAGCCACCCCGATATGAAATATCCATGCACCACACAATTGTTTCTCGTTCATTTTACATGACACAGGCCCTCCTTCAAGTTCCCATGGGTACTGCCATGTAAAGATCAGGATAACCAATTATTCGGGAATGGTTCTATTTATAGATCCTAGTTGTTCTGGCGAGTGGAGATCGGTGGCGCTTCGTATTATGCGTTGCTCAGCGTATTTAAGGAATGAATTAACTTTGAAAAGTGGGGGTCCCACGCTCTGATCAATCTCAGCATAGTGTATGGGGTCATGGCAGTCATAGACGGTTGTGAGTTACTGGGATATCGCGAAAGTGCAGTCGCAACACTCCTTGCCTCACTTTTTGGCGTGGATCATGACTGTCAAACAGAACACCAACGGTCTCAACTACTTCAACGTTATTCATGTGTCAGCTTCTTGGAATCTACTGTCCTCCAGATCCAGACTCCGAGGTAGATGTCGACTTGGGAAGGGTCAATCGAAGACGCTGTGCTGTGCACTGTAGGACAACACCAGCTAAACACAGTGTAAGTGGTTGTCCTGTAGTGTGCGAACGGTGTCTGGACGCGGCTTGCTTTGGAGAGTGAGGTGTTTCCAAAAGATCTTCAGTGGGCAAGAGGCGAGGACTTGCTCATAAAAAATCCAATTACAGGAGTTCCCAGTAAAAGTATTGTTACTCCATTGGGGTGAAATAATTGAGTTTTTGTACTTCCCCAGCAGTGGTAAGTAGAAGTGACAAAGGGGATTTTTGACAACTTGAGTCTTTGAAGTCTCGACTAAAGAATAT
>JAMWET010007362.1:22500-35748 GCA_024036415.1 Prochilodus magdalenae | reverse complement strand
GAGCAGGAGAAAGGAGAGAGAAGGACAGCGAGAAGGGAGAGAGAGAGAGGGACGACAGAGAAGGAGAGGAGAGAAAAAGGAGAGAGAGAGAAAGAGATGAGAAGAGGAGAGAGAGAGAAGAGAATGAGAACGAGAGTGAATTGATGAGTAGGCGTATGCCGTGCCTCTGGTTTCTGTAGGATTCAGGATGTAACTTTAATGATGTTCTTAATTATTCACTGTTTAAACCACCCAGACTACAGACCACACACGTCCACCACAACAGGCCACACACCCACACGACACACACACACGTACACACACGAAGGGGTCACACCGACCCACACACACCCATTCACCACGACGCACACGGAAGACACACTCTCCACACTACACACATCACAACCACAGACACACAGAGACACACACACACATGCTATACACACGATGCACACACACTTTGGTTAGACAATGGGCGCGACCTACACAACGACACACACACACACTGTGCTCACCCAAAAAACACACAGAACAGGGCCACACACACAGGACTGATCACATGTTCTGGCTGTTTACACTGTGAGGACATTTTCATGATGAACGGAAACCAACAGCACACGATGGCCCATCGGGGTCTTGAAAAAGCGCGTAATCTGGTTCCACGTCTGGGTTGCCTTGACTTCCATGTCAAAATCAATGGAGGTTTTTTGTTGTGGCGCCTCAGTCACTGTAAAGGTGCCATTTTGGAGATACCTGTTTCTCTTTGTTCAATGATGATATGCCGATACCTACAGCTCCGTGACCCCTTCTTAATTTCTTCTATCTTAGCATATTACATTTACAGCACTCAGCTGAGGCTCTTATCCAGAGCGACCTACAAGGTTAATCATATTACAGCCAGTGTGGTGTTAGGAGTCTTGCCCAAGGACTCTTATTGGTGTAGCACAGCGTAGTCACTCAGACCAGGAATCAAAACCCAACCTCCCACATGGTGTGGTAGCTCAGTAGCAAGCGGCATTATCCATTGCACCACACCAACCAACATTTTAGTCACCCTTGAATGTTTGAGATCATTAAACTGAAGTATTGTTATTAAAGGGAAAGTGATGTTCAGCCCTACCTGCCAATCACACCAACACTCCAGTACCATGGATACCATGAGTAACCATGGAGGAAATGCTTATTAATTAATTAATTAATTAACTAAACGTATTACCATATAATGTATCTCTACCGCTTAGTATATCAGTATATACCATATACACCCAGCACTAGAGCAGCTGTTCACACAAGGCAGCTAAACTCTCAAAGACCCAGAAGAAGAGAGCTTGAGTGGAACCAACACTCAAAAGAGGAAACCATCCTCACCTCCTTCACACCAGGAGCAACATGAGCAGGAGAAACAGACTACTGAACCTATAACAGCACTGACGTTCCCAGTGTACCACCGCAGTGTAGCTGCTCGGTGATGGTACATCGTTAGCATGTACGATGGGTCATAGCGGGATTCTGGAATGTGCGGAATATGTTGGATATTAAGGAGTAACTTCCATCTTCGTACTCGTTGTTACTCACATACCCCTTCCCTACCCACTTCCCCCGATTTATAGTCATCATGAATCACCGGAGACATCGACTCAGCTCAATTCCATGTCCCCAGAACATTTACAGATATGAAACAGAGATATTAATAAAATAATATCGACGTACAAAAACTCACGTCTGGGGTGCAGGTATTGTCAGGTATGCACACGCCTCAAGCCGTCTAATGTGGTTTGAAAATACCGCACATATAATACATGATGTTTGGCGTGTAAGGGCTTCACCTGCCTGATAAGCCAGAGTGATTGGGCCCCCAGAATTCCCAGTTTTCGGAGGTAGATTATTGAGTTGGGAATAAATGTCGTAATAAACCAACATTCTCCATTTATTTGTAGGTTTCTCGGAATTAGCTCCCTTTTCCCACAAACAGTTCTCGTCATGTAAGATTTATATTAGTGATGGACGATATGTATCAGCAGTCGATATTTTTCATCGCTCCGAAATTGGAATTTTAGCTGATCTTATTTTTATTGCTATTACTATTATTTTGCACTGACGCATGTACATTCCGGCCCCCGTGCTGCCGAAAGAGCATGTCTGCTTTAAGTATTCCGGTGTAAATCGAACAACAGAGCTACAGTTAGCGTTAGCACGAAAACGGGAGCACCAGCAACAGTGCCGTCTTTTAAAGCAGCGTTCCGAAAGCGAACACAGTCACACACAGCATCACACAGTTTATGTCTCCTGGTGACCGACCCTTTCCCACTGTGGAGGACCAGGGATTCCGCTGACTGACTGTGGATCCGGTACCCCGTCCCCCAGGTGGTTGTTATGTTTCTAATGCTGCCCTGCCGGCTCTGTATGATGTTGTCACCTCACACGTACACGACCTATCAAAGCTAATGTCGCTAGCTTTAATACTGACATATGAACTTCGGATGCTAGTCTAATCACTATGCTAAGCTTAATGGTTCAGTTAGCTATGCTAAGCTTAATGGTTCAGCAGCCTCAGCTGCTATCGATGCATACAACGGGAGTACATGCCCGTTGCGAGAGTGTGGGTCATTTTAAGAGGTCCCAACTTACTAGCTCCCATCTCAAAGTGGAACATCACCATGTAAATGATGAGTCTGTTGGAGCAGAAGCGAGCACTAGCTCCATATGTGCGAGATACCGTTGAGTATTTAAGCTAATCTTATATCTGGTGTTGCTTACTGTAAACTTATGCATGCAATTCTATTTATAAAGCTATATTTACCATATTGGAAATGTATGATTTACCTGGTTTATTGCTGTGTAAAATTAATTACTACTCCAGTTGTTACCAGCAGTAGATATATTATAATGTTAAAATGATAAACGATATCGGCCACAGCAGCATGCTAATAATCGGTTATCGTTTCGGCCAGAGAAATTCAATATCGGTGCATCTTTAGTTTATACAGTAGCCTCATGCTAAAGGTGGCAGTGCGTTCCATTTTGGAGGCAGCTGCCTAGCTAGCCATTGCCTTTGTCACGCCGCCGCCGGGTTTCCCTGACAACCCCGATCTTTCATTAGCTCATAAACCTATGTCACTGTCACATGTCCCGAACTGTCCAATCACGCCAACCCCCACCCCACCACACCAGAGGATCGATTACCACACATTTGCATCTCATTGAACCGCTAGCATGTAAACCCCTCAGACACACATGCACTCTGCGAAGTTTGCATGCTGAGCGTTCTCTCTTGCCTTCCCTCTCGCACGCTTGCACGCTCTCTCTCTCTCTCTCTCTCTCTCTCTCTCTCTCTCTAGTATTGTATTCCCCATTTGTTTACTGCTCTACACTTTTGTCTTCCTCCCTTGGATCTGTCTGCCTGTATCTCCCGCTCTCCTGTTCTCACCCCTGGCCTGCCTCTCTCTGGCTATCCTCTCTGCCTCGTCCTCTCGGCAGCTGTTGGCCTGGCTCATGCTGTTGCTCTGTATCACCACTCTGCCTAATAAATCTCAATGGACGTTTAGCTTGGCGTGCGTCGATCTACGTTAGTTAATCCTGACAGCCTTCAAAGGTTCCTCTCCTGTTCGGCAGCACAAACCGAACCAGGGGAAACGTCTTTAAACTTGTCCTCCACATTGACTGAGCTGTACACGTGAAATCCGCTGACTCACAGACTACTGTTGACAAGTAAAGCAGCTGCTTGATATCCTGGCTTTTAGCTCCCGCCATGTTTACATGAAAATCAGCGCTGTGCAGGGCCTCTACTTCCTTCACCGCCGGCCAGGCAGGGCCACGCTCACCTGACCACCGCTTAGGCGCTTCGTTTCCACTGCCACTTGTTTTGCATTTCACGTTGCTGCTGTTCCGCCACACGCACATTTAAATACTCATTTAAATGAGAACTCAGCTGGCACCGAGCAGCTAATTCATGGCTGCTGGATCAGAACACACCTCATTCCTCACAGAGGAATTTTGATCTGCTGTGTTTCCCAGAACAGCAGCATTTCCTTATTTGTGTAAATATGAGATTATGATGATGGGACAGGGAAGCGAAGACGGGACACACCTTTAGAATTGTCTGGCCAGAACAGTAGCTGGACACTGAGCCCCTTATGCTAACTCTCTTCACTCTTACCAAGCTAGCAGCCACCCTCCTGTCCGGCTTGATACTGAAGCGTTCCCGCCTCTAACCAGCTGCCTCCCCAAACACTGATGGAAGATTGACCATGTTTTCCTGCAACCTGGCTGACGCTCTTATCCAGAGCAACGTACAAGGCTAATCAATCCATCAAGGTTAGGAGTCTTGCCCAAGGACTTGCCCAAGGTCACCCAGCATAGTCACCCAGACCGGGATTCGAACCCCAATCTCCCACATGTGGTGGTGGCGGCTCCCTGGCAGGAAGTGGTGTTATCCACTGAGCTACACCAACCACTACCGCTAGGCTAGGCTAGGCTTACCTGCCCAGCCTAACCAGCCTTCCCTGCAGACTGTTTCCGCTATTGCTCCCTGCATTGGACTACTATTCCACAATTATCTCTTCACTAACTTCATCGTCACGGCTACCATCGTCACGGCTACCACAGCTATCTATCTATCTATCTATCTATCTATCTATCTATCTATCTATCCATCTATCTACTCAGCTGATGTTACTTTAAACCACTTCAAACTGTAGTTCAGACCAGAGGAGGATGGATCCCCCCCGTGTGAGTCTGGTTCCTCCCAGGTTCTACCTGAGGGAGTCTTTCCTTACCACCGTGGCCTTCAGCGTGTTCACCTGGGCCTTCTTTCTTTTCTCTCCTTAATGAATTACTATTGCTGGATTTCTGTAACGCTGCTTTGAGACAACGTCAGTTATGAAAAGCTCTATTTAAATAAATTTGATTTGATAATTAATAATTTAGATCAAGTGTTGTGATATTTCTAATATTTAAAATGTTCATATTAAAAATAAATCAAAGCCACTGGGTTACATAGGGAAGGTTCCCAAAAAGGTCTGTATGGTTTAATCACCAGAGTGTAAATAAACATCATTCGGAGTGATTAGATGAGTAATACATATAAACAGGGAAACAGTAACGGATGAATCCCAGCACCAAGCGGAAATCAGAACACATCCTTCTTCCTTAATGCATCTCTCTGGGAGGAACTGGAAACGGGAACGTCTGGGAAACAGGAAGCAATCCTGGGCGGGACGTGCTTTGGTTCGTATGGATTGGATTGGATGGTAGAAGCGTCCGTTCGGGAACGCAGAGTCAGAATCACAGTCAATCCATCCATTACCACTAATGTGGTCTCGAAGAGGCTTCACAGACTAGCAGTCCATGTACAGACGTAGAGAAGGAAGTCCGGGTCCAAGCCCCCTGTGAGCACGCCAGAGGAAACAGAGGCGAGGAAAAACTCACTTAGTGTAAGAGGAAGAACCCTCCAGAGGAACCAGGCTGGAGGGGGAAACCCATCCTCCTCAGGGCGATCCCGGATGAAGAGAGAAGGACAGCTAAGAGGAAAAGGAGCCTGGGACATGTACTAGATACCTCCTGATTCATCCAGGAGGGAGTGACTGCACAGGTGGAGCCGACCCATAGGTTCTCAGTCGAAATGAGAGATAGAGTTCATGATCAGAGTCAGATGGCGGTCACAGGCGGTCAGAAACCCTGGACGGCATCCGTGGTGCTCTCACTTTCCCAACCTTAACCTTAACATTAACCCAAGACCTAATCCTAACCCTAACCCTGGCCCTGATCCTAACCCTGACTGTAATGTTAACCTTAACCCAAACTTAATCCAGTTAAACTCCAGATTCAGCTGGTCTACAGCAGCTTGGTACTTTAGGAGCTTCATTGTTCCTGCAGTGTGGATGTGTTGTTGCCAAGAGACCGCTGACCACTCCAAATACTGTGTCACCCGGGGTTTCATTGTCCTTCAATATAACTAGTTTACATAACACGCCACTCATCGGTGCCCAAGGGACAGGCACCTGGCACATCCCCCCACCACCCAACTCAGGAGAGAGAGGGAAAGAGCAAGCCAAGAGTGGGAGGGCAGGAGGGCAATCCTGGACACAGGGTAGGGCCGTGGACTCGCCACTCCTCCAGTTTCTTGCAGGGCTTCTAATCTCCCCGAATGACGTGTGCAGCTCCTGCCATCTTCCCAGGTACAGGTGAATAAGCGCTCGGATGGCTTTCTCCTCTGACGTGCAGACTGGCGTATCCCTGTCCTGCTCTCAGGTTTCAGCACCACTGTAGCATGCCCTGTGCACACTCCAGGCTCCAGATGGGAGGAAGTTCAAAATCAGTGTGTCTTCTTAACTCGAACCTTATAGTCTTTTATCTGTCCCATGCCAGCTCTCAGCTCACCAGCCCTCCTACTGCGGCTCCGTACTTTTCTGGCTTCTCCTTTTAAATGAGTCTATGCTGCTGAGGCCAGACAAACCTCTGCTGGCTCTTTTTACGAGGCAACACATGCACCAGAGCTGAGGGAGTTCACTTCTCTGCCTCGCGGGTCTGCTCTCTGACTACTGCGATCGGGCACAAGGCAAACAAAGCAACAACACACGACTCCAAAGGGGTTAGGAGAAATCACAGTCAAGGCCAGGCAGAGGTCAGAACTAGGGTAAACCATCAGCCAGGCAAACAAGAAGGGCTAGGCGAGGGGACGGCCAGGGAAACGAAAGAGGAGATCGGAAGCCAGAGAGGAGGTCAAACGAGTAAGCCGATGGGGAATAAGCAAAAAGGAGGTCTAGAATAAAGAGGGTCAAAGCCGGAGTCGGAAAACACAAGTAGAGAAACACTCAGAGTTGCTAACAAGGTTGGCAAAACGTCGCAACGAGGAAGTGTTTGAGTGGGGGTTCAATACAGGGAGACTGACTGGACCAGGTGAATCTAATATTCTGGAGAGCTGGAGCGGGACTGATTGGATGACGGGGGACGCCTGGGTGAGTCCCCTCATGAGTCCCCTGTGACTGAAACATACCTACTACTGTGTAACCTTTCCACCAGCACCAGTAACAGCTGGGACTGGACTGGGCATGGACTGGACGAGTTTCTGGATCTAGCCACATCAGTGTTCAGACACTCTTACATCAAAGAACTTGTCAGGTGGTCCAGATGTGGTGGAGGCCTTCCCTGGCACACTCCCAAGGAGAATTTCGTGTAGTCTGGGATTTCAGCCACTGCTGGTAGACCCGTATGACCGTACGCTTCCATACACCTGCAGATTCAGCTACTTCCTGGTCACTATGGTCTTTGGCCACGCCCACATGCTCAGTCCCTCCTTTTAGCCAATCATTAACATCTGCTCTGGAGCGTTTTCCACACATGGAACGAGACATTCCCTGCACTGTACCACCTCCTCCCAATCTATGGATCCCGTCACTCACACCCCACAGGTGTTTATAGCCCCATCATCCTCACGCAGCGCCATCTGCAGGAGCCTGAAGGTACTACCACCTTAAACACATGAGGTGAAGGTTTACACACAGATGATCGCCACATTGGTTAAACAGTAAAACAGCCGAAACAGCGGGGCCCCTTTCTAGTGTTGGTATACGGTGCCACACATAGGATTAAGTTCAGTGGTTAGGTTTTGGTGAAGCTCAGTCCCGTCCCATGAATAGAGCTCACATCCACATGTGCTCTCCAAGATTTGCAGATTTTGAGAGCCCCCCTCGTCATGCAGTACCACCGCCTGTGGATACTTCTCCACTGACCCCTGTCCTGACCTGCCATCCGGTGCTTCACTCTCAGGAGTTGGTTATTTCTAACCCACAGCCAAACACAGTGTTAACGGTCAGGGGTTTTACATTGCAGTTAAGGCTGTGAGTGACACTGTGGCTTAACGCGCTGGTGTTAAGGGTTCAAAAGGGTTCCCTCCCCCCACTCGTCGCAGCCCTGTGCACGGACCTGCGGCCAGCTCACCACCCGTGGTCAGATTGACAGTGAATTTCGGTTGTAATAGTCAAAGCAGCTGGAACCCAAGCTGATGTGTGTCTGCCTTTTTGGACACTCTTAAGCAAATGCAGGGCTGTAACATTTGTCAGTGAATAATGTGGTGGAGCCTGGCACTTAGACGTGGAACAGGGCAAGCTGGAGTTGTTTGCTCAGTTAGATTATGAGTTATGAACGTACTGGGAGAGATACGGCGCAAATGTACCTGCCTGGTAAAATATAAACCCGGAAGAGAGGGAAATATCCTTTGCACCAGAGCAACAAGATGGGAACACATAAAAGGCTTAACAGATGTAGTAGCCCAAGTAGAAGAGTTAGTAGAAGCTGGAGTGGGTGTAGGCATGTCTATACTGACCAGCCCCTCCATTAAACCCACCGGCTTGTTTCTATCGTACACTCGTTTTCCGTTTTACCAGCTCGGCTTGTCATATTGGAGAACTTTGTAGCTCTACAATTACAGACGGTGGGAACACAGAGACCTGGCAGCCAGGCTGAGCAAACCATGGGGTATAAATGGCAGTCCTAATGAGTCCTAGATCAGCTGCAGGTGTGAGAGTGGGCGGAGCCAGGGTGGAGAAGGAAAAGCTGTGCAGTAACACACGGGCACCAGAGAGGGCGCTATGTGACATCGTGCTGTATCACAAATGTTTGCATCATTTTCATGTTCTCCTTAATTGCAGTACCCAGCATGCACTGTGCACATATATTACGTGGGTGCTGGGAATCCCTGTGGCCGGCCCTTACTGCTAGCCTAGCCAGTAGGCTAATGAATACAGGCAGACTAGCATTAGTGTTACTTCCACACAGAATCATTAATGCACCTTTATGCCTTGTACCTTGCCTGAGCACGATTGCCCCTTCTCCGCCAACTCTCCCACTGGCCTCATGTTAAGCTTAACGTTGTTGGGTCCATGCTTGGCATGGCCTTATTCAAATTCAATTTGGAGGAAGATTCACTGGGCAGGTGTGGTAGTGCAGTGGTGTTGGGCAAGAAGATAAAGGGTACCAGGATCAATAACTGATGATAAATTTAGACTGATATGATCAATATTTATTGAGCTACACATACAGAAGTCTGTCTCTCAGTATGGCGTCGGGCCGCCGTGTTTGCTAACCCAACACGCCAGACGTCTCGGTATGGAGCTGTAGAGGTTCCTAATGGTGTCCTGTGATAATCCATCCCATGCAGCTTGAACATCCTCACACAGTTCCTGCAGATGGTGCGGTAGGGGTGGAGGTGGAGGGACACCTGGCCTTCTGGACTTGTGCCAACAATCCGTTCATCTCGGTGCTGACCACGGTGCCTCCACACATGGATTCGTTGGGCGTCTCCACCAAGACTAAAGCGGGACTCGTCACTGAAGATGACCCGCTGCCATTCTGAGTCTCTCCATGACAGTCTGGTACGACACCACTGCAGTCTTTGGTGACGGTGACGTGGTGTTAAGGACAGTCGTGGTAACGGTCTGTGTGCATATGGTCCTGCCCAGTACCAACGGTGCTGGCACTAACCGCAAGACTCATGGAGGGCATTACTAATGGCTGAACGTTCAGGCCTGGTTAGCAACCGCTCTAAACGTGTGGTGCACTCGAGTCTAAACCAGAGCGGCACTGGCACAGAGTGATCAAACAAGTCAACGGAACTGGAGTTCGGGGTCACACGTGCTTGGGCATGGTAAGGTTTGCCTAGTGTGAGTACACCCTGAGTCATTTCCAGCATTCAAGTCTCTTCCTGGGACGACTGTTACTACAGGTTTATGGCTGTGTTAAAAATAACTAGCCCAAAGTTCCTCCCACCTTCACCTGCTCCCACTCCCAGAGGTCCAGCTGTCCTGGACAATGTTGTGACTTGCCCGCTGTAATGTCTCTAACTGGTGTGAAGTGGCTGGCAATAAACAGATGATTAGAAACAGGTGTCTGTAAGCAGGTAAATGGCTCTCCAGGGCTGGTGCTGCGGTGCCTGGCCTAACACACCTGATTAAACTCATTAGGCCTACTTTGGAGTTGAATGAAGTGTGTGTGTGTTTGTTTGTGGACTTAATCCAAATTCAATCCATCAATATATATTTTAGTGAGTTTTCTTTTTGCTATTTATCAGTATTGTCAAAGTTTTGTTACCACCTGACATCATTTAACCAAATTTTATACTGAAAACCCCAAAAGAAAATATGTAGAAAGTTCTAGAATAGAGGCAGATGTTTAGGTCAATTCAGAACACCATGACAAGGCCGTAGAGTGTTGGGTAAACAGCCGTGGTTCTGGAGATCCATAAATAAATTTGACCACACCACGCGCTGCACCCATAAGGCCATCAGCATTGTGAAGGACCCCACTCATCCCTCACATGCACTTCTTTCACTGCTGCCGTCTGGCAGACGGGGTAGGAGCATCCGTGCTGTCACTGCACGGCTCTGCAACAGCTTTGTCCCACAAGCAGTCAGACTTCTAAACAACAGAAACTGAACTAAAGCCCCCCCTACTAGGTTAATCGTATTGCAGGTAGGCCAATGTAGTGTTAGGAGTCCTGCCCAAGGACTCTTATTGGTGTAGCACAGCATAGTCACCCAGACCGGGATTCAAACCCCAGTCTCCCACAGGTGGTGGTGTCTCCCTGGTGGGTACTGGTGTTATCCACTGACCTACACCAACCACTACCGCTGGGCTACACCAGTCGTGTTCACCCAGAGTCTTCCTGAGCATGCTCTAATGGTTAGTACAGAATAGTGACTCTGTGACTCCATTGTGTTTTAAATGGTTTCTTCTGGTTTTAATCTTCAGATTCCGCTTAATAACTGCTACATGCTCCGTGACGAGCTGATCCTAATGATCCTGTGGCGTCAGAGCATACTGAGTTCATTTGAGTTTGGCTGTTCTGTTCAGTAAACAGTGTTAGCCTACCAGTAAAGACGAAGTGCTAGTCTGAGGCAGGGTGCCATTTTTCCTGGTTTTGGACTATGACCTTTTTTCCCATTGGGTTCTTTTAGGATAGAAACATCGGCCGGGTTCAACCTTCAGTGGTTGATGTGGTTTATTATTATGCCTGAGACGCCAGAGTGTACCTGCTTCACTGTTTGGGGTGGAACAGGGGATTTAAAAAAAAAGGTCGACTCCAGCTGTGTAGTTTTAACGCTGGTTAGTTGACTTCTGCTATCAGAATATCCTACCTGGAGTTTAGTGAATGGAACTACCTACAGAAGGACATTTCAACGGGGTAGCTTTCGCAGTGATTCCCTTTCTGGGTTGTTCCCTCTGCACTTTTTTTTATCTGTTTATTGGGTTTCTAAAAAAAGCAGTACATCATGTTTAGAGGTGTTGGCTGGGGGCAGAGACGACCAGAAGTCACAAAATACAAGTCCAAGTCAAGTCTATAGGTTAGAGTCCAAGGCAAGTCAATTTACATTTAGCATATATAGTGCATATATATATATATATATATATATATATATATATATATATATATATATATATATATATATATATATATTGTCGCTGTCCAAAGAAAAACAGGTATCTCCAAAATGCCAACTTTACAGGAGAGCCCAAAAACCTCATTCAATTTGAATGAAAGTGAATGGAACCAGACGTCTTTCAAAGTCATTTTGGGCCATTACTGTTGGTCCATACCTCATGAAATTTCTACACAGTGTAAACATCATATCATGTGATCAAATGAGGCATAAAAGTAAAAATCAACAGAAATGGAGATACATGTTTTTCATTGGACAGTGACGATATATATATAAGTGCAGCATTAAAAAAGTGTAGATTAAAAAAACACAACAGATTAACCTTGTGTGCAAAACACTACTGTATTTTTTTTTTACAGTCCAACACTTCATTTCTTTCTTTCTTTTTTGTTTAAATGCTACATATTTCCTTACAATATTCACTCACAAAAAATGACATGCTCTCTCAGACAGAACAAACTAGAAGCAATATCACTTCCTGTTTCGGCACCACACTCTGCCTCAAACACTTCCTGTTTCCTGCCAGCCTAAGAAGCTAATACTGTATGTTATAGCTGGAATGATGGCTAAACGGCTAGCACAGACCTATCCGGGTGTGTGTTCAGATGCCTTATGAAGTTTGCTGTGGTCGATCCAGTGTCTGTAATTTGTCTCCCACACTCTCTGCACGTCGCCACTCTTCTGTTATATGCTAGGATTGTGAATTCCCTGTAACCAATGGCTACCACGTACGGCGCGCGCGCCGAAGCCATGCTACAGCGTTGTGTTTACACTCGGCGCCGCTCACTGATATCACGCACGCGCTGAAGTCGGATGTTGGGATTGGTCCGTGTCCGTGGGGCGTGTCCCAAATCAACGACATAAAGCACACTTACACAAAGGGACTATTTTCCTGTACCTTCCGCACACCGTGCCTGGACGTTAATGGAAAGAAACTCGACCGAGTCCGAGTCGAGTCGGGAGTCATTATAGACGAGTTACAAGTCAAGTCTGAAGTCTATTTATATGCAACTCAAGTGCTACTCGAACTCGAGTCGCTAACTCGAGTGCCCATCTCTGGTTGGGGGCGAGGGAGAGCAGTGCGATCCATCTCCTTTAGCGCACAGCCTGTAGGGTAGGTCAGCTTTTCTAGAAACTTAAAAAAAGGGTTCCATGTTTTAGAATTTCTTAATAGAGCCATTCATCGTACACCTAATCCTCCCTCTGCACTCTTTTAAAACCGCAGATTCAGCCAACACCTCGGACCCCCAGTAGCAAGAGAGTGGGGTCTTAATGTGGATCTGCTTTTTACTTTATTCTGTTTTCCCTTTATAACACTCCTGTTATGTTAATTACTTACCCTGTACCTGAAGACGCTGCATGCGTCCTGACATGGCATCTTTCCGAAAGCACCAGCTGTCCAGCTTCCCTCCAAAGCTCTCCCTGCAAAAACCACAGGCTGGGCTCGCAGACTTGAGCTCCCATCTTCATCTAAACTTGGGTGACCAGTGTTCTACCTTAACAGCTGCCATGCCTGCCATTAAACTCCTGATGGAGGCCTCGAGTGGTGGCCGGCACACCGGAGTGAACCCAGTTTAAAGGCTAACCAGTGGCTGCAGTCCCTATTCTCCACTTAGTAGGCTTCACTGCATGCACCGTTGACTCTCTTGTGTTTTCCCTAACAGCAAACCCACCCGCACACCGGCGTCTGGGGGCCTGGTGCTAACTTTGGTTGATGCCAGACAGAGTTATCCGGTAAGGGTTATCAACCACGGTTTTATTGATGACTCAAATGTGAAACAGCGATAGCTGCACTGTGGCGTACCATGAAACCCGGGACCATTGCATCACTAGA